>CP092096.1:27402500-27432500 GCA_029203775.1 Neoneuromus ignobilis
AATTTAATTTCAATTAAAGATATTTTATCAATCATATTATTACAAAAAAATATATTTAAGAAATATATTAACTTCTATAATTTTGAATATTTCCTTAAATATTCTTTATAGTTGTGACTAACTAGCGAATAACTAAAAGCACTTCCTGCTACAAAATCAGCCGAATTCTATGAATAACTGTTTAATACCTGTGATATTTAACAATAGGTCATTAATAAAATAATAGAAACAATTTAATCTACTCCATTTCTTTATTTCATATGAAAAATATTTCCATTTTGAGGTTGCGAAAGTGAATGATCAAAATCATTTTTTTTCTATTTGGGATCTACGTCCGACTAAATAACGAACTTGACCTTCTTCTGCTTAATTCAGTTGCACAATATGTCAAAACACAGTCGTGCAAGTGAAGACTTGGTTAAGGTCACAGCAACGTCTATGACTCATTATAAATTATATTACACATTCAGGTGGCAGATAATGTTCATTGTATATATCACCTTTTATTAGTATACACACTAGAATAATTATTATACTTGTTTTTAGAAATGTGTTACTGTTTTTGTATATCAAAATACATGCACGTTTTAATTTGACAATGTTTGGACATTGATGAATTTATGTATCGTGCGTTTGATTTTTTTTTGACAGTGATGAAGTCGCGGAAACGAAAAATACCATTTATATATATATATATATATATATATATATATATATATATATATATAATCACATTAGTATTCTTTATGAATTTTAAAATAACCATTTTGCAACGAAAATTATTAATCAGTGTTAACGAAATATCTCTTGAAAGAAATACATTTTCTAAAGATTTTAATTTTTATTAAGTATCATTAAATATAACATCTAACATTAATTAAAATCAATTCGTAATCATAATATAAAATTAACTCGATAACCAAAAACTAATTTTTGGAAATGTTCATCGTTGTTTCACAAATATATATAATAAATTTCTTTTTTGAACTTTATTTTTTTACTATTCATTTTGAATTTCATTTGAATGGATTAATTGATATTTACATTTATATATTTTAAATAACAACTAAATCTATGGGTTAGTCTAAATAACTTAATCTCTAATAATATCAATCTTGTTATTTTTCTCGAAAAAATCGTAGGAATATATTTTTGAATTTATTTGTTATAAATTATTTCTGTTCAAAGTATTAATCATATTTTTAAATTGGTTAAATTTCCTCTCAAATAAATTGATGATTTTCAAACAATATATGTACTTAAATACATTCCATTACAATGTATGTATATATATATGTAATAGATTATTAATATATTTTAAGATTCTTTACATATGAATCATATTAACATCATCTTCTGCAGCACCAAAGATGTTTATAAAATATATTTTTTATTTTGTGCAGTGATTCCCAGTGAAAGCAATTAAAAGCATCATAAGTACAATTGTGAAAATATAACATAAATGTTTACATACTTCAGTAAAAATAAACTTTATAAATTGGATATTCAGTTACATCCATAACGAATGCGGATATATTTGACGTTAATATCGTTTTTGGATCATCTCATGCATCAAATATTTCATTGATACAGTCATTCTTCTGTTAATATTGCGCAAGTGAATAGTTTTCCGTAATGTTTCTTTTGGGTACACCCCCGTTATTTGTACTACGTGCATCCTGCTAGTAGGAAAATAATCTTGTCTGTAATAAATGTCCGTCTATTAATAAATGATTACTAATGACTTTTTGAATCATGTTTATAAATCGAATTTGTTTAAGATCCCCGATATAAATTTTATTGCATTTATTTTTCCTAATCAGAAATAACACTTTTGAATATTGAAATCATTGTATTCTCCAATATGTACTTTTACTGGGAAACAGAATTGATAAGAAACGAAACATATTTCTTTAATGACACTTTTCTTAACCAATATGTTGTCATTTGTATTTACTATTACTTATTATTGGTCTTATTATAATTATTACTGAATTGAATTGTAGTTTTTTTTTTTAAAAAAATATCTGCATTTAATTGAATTTAAAGATCCATATTTTTTTTCTTATTAGAGTTATAGATATTCAAATTATTGTATATTTACTAATGGAAAATCAGAAAAATTTAAACAACAATTTTTCAAAAATGTCTTCAAGATTTTTTTATCAGCACTATATATATAAACATGTAGATATAGTTTTGAATATAGTACATATACAAATATTAGTAAGTAGGTAATAGAAAATACTGAAATCACTTTTTTAATAACTTAAATATATATTTATTGAAATTATATTTATATTTTGATTTATACATCGGCCTTGTTAGATTTACAATTGAAAGTCGAGAGAAAAGAAAACTCCAATTCTCAAAAACCTTTTCTAAACTGAACATCTCACAAATAGACGATTTTAGTTTTTGAAAAACGTTTTTTATACACAACAAGTGCTTTACTATTATTCTTAGAACCAATGAAAGTGTTAATAAAAATAGTACCCAATGTGTCGTGAATAAATTTGTTACTCTGCTCGTCCAGTCACTTGTTGATTACTAGAAACCATTTTCTAAGAAATTATGAAAGTATTATATATATATATATATATATATATATATATATATATATATATATGTTTGTAAATATTTTTTCTATTAAATTTCTATTAATAAAATTATTATCTATTATTATTTAGTTAATTGATAATTCGAAAAATAATTAATCACTGTATTTATTATAATTATGTCAAATAATAAGATAATTAAATAGGATTTAAAATACAAATAGTTGTTTTACTATAAAAACTTTTTTTTATTATTAATAAATACAGAGAACGCGCCTACAATTTTTTCATTTAGATTGTATATAAAATTGATTTATGTACATTGTCAAAAAATGTTCCAAATAAACTACCAAAATCTAGTATTAACAAGAAATTTGATTACATAAGATATTTTAATAGTTCTATTTGAAATTTGTGGTCAGTGAAATATTCTGGTGTGCTTATATATATATATATATATATATATATATATATATATATATATATATATTTAAATCAGTATGTTTCAAAATGTCACGGGGTATTTTTTATTTCTTATCTTAATCTTAAAAAGTAAATGTATTAAGATTACATGTTTTGTTAAATGTATACTAAAGATATTGTTCGATCTAAAACTGGTTAGTTGTTTGTATAAAAGCTTAGTTACGTAAAACAATTTATGATGCAGGAATTGCAGGAATTTATATATATCCGATACATATATAAATATATATATATATATATATTTATATGTATATGGTTATATATAAATACAATTGTGTGTGTGTGAATCAATCAAAATTTCTTCAAAACAAACAAGAACTTATTCATAATTGAGGACACACATTTAATGTATTATTAATTGTAAAAGATTCCGGATGTTGAAAATAGTGGGTAGAAGTATGAATAATACGGACGACGAAAACACATATAAAAAGAATTTGAATAAATTACTCGCTGGCGCCAGTAACAAATAGCACAATACAGTATCGTTGAAAATATGTACAATTCAAAATCATCGACATCCCTAAAAATCCATGTCAGCGCGCTACAGCATCCGCATATTTGCATCATAAAATGTAACAGTCGAGTGAAGAAAGTTGGACAGCCTTCGGTGATATTTACCTTGTTACGATATCGTTGCGACAATAGCGCAATTAATTAAATATCCGCGAATTCAGAGAAGAAATTATACAGGTACGACTCGAATCGATTTCTTACCGTATAGTTTTCGTTGCAACTATGGTAATTTCTATGAGTCAGAGGAAAGAAACCTGAGATATTTAGAAGTAGACCGGTACAGAGTACAGGTTGTTATGTATGTGTACCATTAACAGTGTTTACTATTGAGAATGAATCGAAAGTTTTAGCTTATAGTGAAAATGACTTTATTAATGTTGTGTAATTTTTCCATTTCCATTTCCATTCATGATTAATCGTCAACGTTTCTTATGTAAACGTACGAGAACGCGTTGTTTGTACAAACTCGTATGTGTAATTTTCTTAAGGACACCAACAAATGCCCATCATCATAATCGAATGTATCCAAACACGTACGCACACACACACACATTCGTATACATGAGAATATCTCTATCTCTCCATGTGTACATATTTACATACATGTTTCTGACTAAGAGATCAATGTGATTGAACTGATTGTTTGCAATATCAACTAATAACAGACGTTTCTATTTCTTTTTAACCTTCGATCATATAATTTGCTTCGTCAGTGTTATCGGTAGAAAAAATATACATATTTTAATAGTTTCTGCCTCAGGTGTAAGTAAAATAACGCGACATTATTCAAAGAAAATAAAAAGTATTGTACAACTATGTAAGGAGGTCAAAAAGTTCCTCTGACGACAATGAAAAATATATTGCGTCTGGAAAATTTATTTAATTATTTTTCATTATACAATAATTTCTTTGTTTGCGTAGATCGGTTTAATTGGAAATCGTACGAGATTATGATTTATTTATTTTAATTTTATTTATCCTCGAAATTATACATTGGGATATTTAGATGAATTTATTTTATCAGAACTTTAATTCGGTGATATATTTTTGCATAGCAGTTTAACAAGTCTATTGAATTATTTAATTTCTTCAATAAACTCTTCCCAATTTTTTCCACTTAAACAAATAAAAGAAAAATTGTGGCGAATTCCAAGCTGAAAGGTTATATAAAAATAGGAGTAAATAATGAGTCTAAAGTATAAATAATAAGGAAACATTTTAAAGATCTTAGAATATATAATCAAAAAAAATGAATAAATTTCACATGTTTTACTAACTAAACAAAAATAATACCTTTATAATATAAAAAAAGTAATATGTATTTAATGATAAAATAAAACTACTCATCAAAACAATAAATTAACAATAGTAAATAACATCTAATGTATGTAAAATAAATCAACGTGCTACCATGTGTGCTTGTTTACAGCAATCAGGAGGAAATACAGTCACATAATACTACAATAATCTTCAAATTGAATAAAATTTAAATTTAAAATTGTTTACTTGTATTCTTAAATCCTCGCGTAATGTCATTTAATTAAATATGAGAATATATCAAACGTATGCTCTGCATACCCAACGAGCATTCAAACAGCAAACCGTTCGGAACGCGAATCTTCCACTAATAAAAAAACTGTTTAGTCATTTCTTTGTATAATTTAGTTTTGTTTATTTTTAGATTTTTTTTCGTCAATAAAATACAATAACATTTCGTATGAATAATAAATGTCATCAATACGATATATATGGTTTTTATAAATCGTAGAGGATTGTAAAATAATACTAGCAACTTAATTTAAACGCAAACAAGTGCCGAGGAAAATTATTAGTACATTCCATAGTACTTGTTCATATTGAAGGTAATTAATCCTAATCGATCAACGTATCATCAAGGCGTTACATTGTTTATAAAACGTCGACCGAATGAACGATAAATGTCTATTAAACTGTGATGAAATCTTTTTTTTCGTTTTTAATTTTTTCCTTTGACTCTGACCTGCATCTCATTAAACAACTTTCGTGTAGTTGTGCGTCATTGTAAACATCGTAAAGAACATAACATCGATTTTAATTCCATTCAAATCGTACGGTACATATATATATATATATATATATATATATATATATATATATATATATATATATATATATATATATATATATAATTCTCTAAATTCCGTCAGTGAAAAGATTTAATTTGTTTGTAAATAATTTATTGCGGATATAAAATGCATAATATTGTTTATATATATATATAAATGTATGTTTGTATGCAAAACCTTTCTCATATAATAGTGGTCTCTTTCTGTTATTAAACTAAAATTAAATTTGTCTGTTCCGGTTTCAAAATATCTGTTTTCGATTTTGTGATCTATTTAGGTCTTTTTGCTTTTTAATGTAAATATTTACATAGTTTAGAACATGTTTTCTATATCGTTTTAATTTATATTTTCTTGTCGAATTAATGATTAGTTTTACACAAGATGCTGATTTCTTTGACAATTTTTTTTAGATATAATATTGAAATTCATTTCGATTACAAAACTATTAAAAATGATATAACTGGAAATGAGTATTTTTTTTTTTGTATAACTCTTGTCTGCCCAAATACGACGAAATACGTCTACGATGACCGTTCGCTTATTAATCTGTGCTAATTTAGAATTGCATGCGGAATTTGCAGAAACGTATTGGTGCTAACAAATGAACTATAAACATGAATCTTCACGATATTCGTAAGAACTTCGTGGCGTTTACGAGAATTCGAAGTAATAGTAGGTACTTCGAACGAAACTGACACGAAATATCAACCTTTGCAACGCACGACCTCATACGTATGCAACTTGTAAATTTTCTCAGTAATCGAATATTTTCAGTGGAAGTAAACGTCAATTTTTTGTATTTATTAATGGGTTTTCTAAACTGTCACTGCACCTACACATAACGGATTATTATTTCAGTTATAAATCCCCGCTTTGTTTAAATATCGCATATTTTTGAAATGTGCAATGTACAGAAATTGTGTTATTCTTATATGATGTAATAGATTTAGGTGTTTTTTTTTCAGGGAAACGCTTACTCCTCGTCGTTAAAAATATCAATTAGCTTTCGTGTGACGTACAGTCAAGAATTTTAACAGTACATCAGGAAATCATGATTTTAAAAAATTATTATTTTCAAAAATTAAAATTAAATCAGCAACTTGAATCAGCGACTTGAACTTGATAGATAATTAATCGTAAGCATTATTATTATTTTTTAAAAAAATGCTTAGGCATTAATTGCATCATTTATCTGCATCGTTTGATTAATTTATTTTACTTTAAATATTGCTACATTATTAAGTAAAACGAAAATATGTTGAAACGCTATTAAATAAATTCAACGCGTGTAAAGTACACTCGTTTACATCATTTCAGAAGCGATACAAAACAGAAAAATACACATCTGAACGCCAAGAATTCAAATTACTGAATCGATACTTCGAAATATATTCGTCAAATAAAAAAAATGACACTGTGATAACGCAATATTGAAAAATATGTTTGATTATGATAAACCGTACTAAAAACCACACGATTTATAAGAACTACGTTAGTTTTACATTTTCTGTAGTATTATAATTATTATTAATTCTAAAAATGTTAAATGAAAAATGCGTGACCGCAACGAGATAAAACATTTATCTGTTATCAGTTACTTTCTTTTATTACGAAATGTCGCCGAATCGTTTTTTATTTTATCAGAACAAATGGTCGAGCGTAACTATGAAAATAGAAAAATAATCTTAAAAAAACGTACCCGTAATCCGCTTATAAAAAGTTCACATTTATTTAACTGAATTCAGACATCAATTTAGAATTCCCTATACTCGGACAAGGAATAATAGAATAATATTTTTAGAAATGTTTTCGATCCCCTTCGCTGTCTCTCTCCCTTTACACCCACACACGTACAGGCAGATATATATATATATATATATATATATATATATATATATATATATATGTAATTTCAAATTACGAACAAATTGACACATAATAAGCAGTTAATCAAAAAACTAATTCACGTATTGAACATCACTATAAATATTTATTTGTTTGACACCAAAACTAAATTTCAACAAGAAAAAGAGATTGTTATATTACTCCGTATGCATCTTATGTAAAATGTTGCGGTTTTTGCAATTTATTCAGCACAGGCAGAAGTCAGAACGAAATCTCTGACACCGTACACAGCAGTTTATTCTTAAAACAATGACTTAGCTGAACGTGCAATAAATGTAGAACGAAAATAAGAAGACAAAAACCCTGCAAAGATCATGTGTGGCATAAAGTTTATAACAATTGGAATCTAACAACCGATTGATATATTCAATTAAATCATGTAAACATCTTTAACTGTGCTCTTCGACATGAAAATGTGATGAGTCATGTAGGATATATCTAAATATACGTATATAAAATCGTACGTTGAAAAAAAGAAACCAATTATATAATTACAATTGACGTGATTATACAGACGAAAGAACATACACGAGTGTTTATCACTTTTTTTCTAGAAAAAAAAATACTGATTTAATAGATAATGTAAATTTAACACACGAGTAGGTATGATAAAAAAATCAGACAATTAAATCATTTCTTCACTAGTGACTGACTTATGTACATCTAGAAGAATCACCTTCAGATAATTCTGTGCTTTATCTAAATAATTTTATCAATAGAGTTATCTATCAGAATCTATGTAAAAAAATATTATAAATTTCAGTCATCCTAATTTATTTTTTTAGAAAATAACTCCAGACTTCATTATTAAAATTGATTGATTTTGCATTAAGTGTTCTTATATTATTTTCTATATCAATATAAGTATTAATAATAAATCTCCCAAAAAATTTAATTACTTTTATGTCATTTCACATGTGTAATAAAATTTGCAACTTTTATAAAAAAAAAACTATAGTAAATAATAATTGTAATCACTTGTGTATATGTTCTTATGAATTTATTACTGTATTTACCTTGATAATGATACAAGTACCAAAACCACTTGTAAAAAATACAGCAAAAAATCTTTTATATAAAAAAAATGGAAAATAATGATACATCTATTATTAAAACTATATACTATCATTGAAATTTATTTTTAATCATGATTAATTCGTTTTCCCTTTCTGACATAATTATATTTTCAATAATAAACATTTTCCTCGTTTCTAATCTTTTCGAAATGTGTCGTATAGCAGAACGATGTGTATAACGTACGTCGAGCACATTTTTGTTAGCACCAATGACTTGTTGTTTTTAACGTAATAAATGTTGTTCAATAGACAATTTCGAAAAAGAAAACATGCAGAGTTCTAAAAATTAACTGTAACAAAATGTAGGATATGAAAGTATATCTAAATTCGATTGATGGAATAGTTATAAAAGATTATTGGAAAATATAAAACATTGAAAATATGCAGTACGAGTAATTCAGTAGTGAACATTTCCACTAGTGTAGACGTATAGTCTTGTAAGCGGATATGTAAATAAACTAATATGCAAATAACATACATAATGAATACTATGTATATCATGAATACTAAAAAAATGTAAAATTTTTATATATATACACATACACAAACACTACACGTATGATAATAATATTTTGTAGTATTTACAAAATTACACACGTGTGGATAGCACGCGAGGATAAAATCAACACCGCGAATAAATATTTCACATAATTTGTAGTTCATACATACGGTTCATGAAAGAAACTCGGATTATATATATTTTTTAAAATAACATATATATTCTGAATCTATATTATTCGATTAATAGCATGCTATAGTTTTCTTTTCCTTCTATGACCAATTTCAACACTTGTCATTTTTAAATAGTTTAGTAATCTTAGATCGATTGTATTGACATTCTATCAAGTTGATTCATAACAAGAAAACTATCTTGAAACTAATGATTTAAAAAATTACCATATCAGGAATGAAAATATCATAAATATAAAAGTAATTACTTTAAACATCACTCGTTACTATTTATTTAATTTCTTATAATAAATGATTTATTATTATTTTTTTAATTAACTAATTGATGTGTGGAATTGTTTAAATTAAATACTGAAATATATAAATATAAAAAAATCAAATGTCATTTAGTAAATATATATTTTTTTTAAAAAAAAATCAAACAAAATTAATACTACAATATATAGAAAAGATCATTTACTGATTTATTATCGTTAATAAATTATAAATTAATATTCTAAAAAAATATAATTCTAGATAAATATCTTTTAAAGTAATTTTTAATGTTTTTATCAAATTGAGACAGAAAACTTTCTTATTTTTAATAATTGTGAATATTATCTTTTATATGTTTTTAAATATTTAATATTTTTAAACTATTAATTTTATGACATTTTAATTAATTATTTCCTAGTAAGTTTATCAAACATAATCGAGTGATTAGTTAATAAACATGTGTTTTTGTAATAATCAATTAAATTTCATTTCTACTGAAATTTCCATAAATAATACTCTATTATAGTTCCAACAACTTATTATGTACATTTTATATGAATTCCTGGTCAATAATCGTTCTAAATCAGATAATAATTTTCATATCCGTCATGACAATGCGAAAATGTACACACACCTTGGTAGAAGCGTGAAGATCGACCTTTTATCAGTCACGGATATTTCATTGACTAATATTTTAAAATCGCTGCGGACTATGGCACTCTTACTTCTTTGGAGAAAGCGATAATGAAATGTTAAACGAAAAGGAATACAACTGTTAAGTGCTGTACGACATCGTACAGACTTAACGTACGATACATGTATACGAATGTTGTACACTTGTGTAATTCTTTTATGGTCATTAAAAGTATATCTACTGTTTCGCTTTTCTAAGGTTAAGTACATTGTTGCCAAGGTCAGTTTATTCAACAGTTACAATAACAGTAGTTTATAATCCAGTTTAGATATTAAATGTAAATACAATTCTTTAATTATATAGCTTAGACGTGTAGATTGGATTTCAATTCACTTTTACAAATATATTAATAATAAAAATACGTTTTATCATCTTATGTGATTAATATTGAATTATTGATTATTAGTTTTATTATCCTCGTAACTAATTTGAATTTAATAGCAGTGTCATCATCTCATAACTGATTTTTTCATTTTAAACTGAAACATCATTAATAAATGTCATCACGATTAGAATTATAGATCATACGAAGCAAATAAATTCTAAAAATGTAGAAAATGATTTAATCGAAATCATCAATCGATCAATTATATGTATACACACACCACACATACATCGTATGCTAAAATATAACAACAATTCCTAAATTTATCTTAGCAATTCAGTTCTTGAAATTTGATATTTTCTTTTAAAAATTTATTTTCCAATGAATTCTTACTTCTTGAATGAAACTGATTCTTTTTTTTACTCGATCGAATGTATTTTCCTCAATGTTTTCTCTGAACATACAATGCACATTAAATATATAAACTTACTATTCTAATCGAGTACGGGTTTAATACGAGTGCTAATTCTTTGGAAACTGAAAACGGAGAAGAGTAGGAAAACAATGTATCAATTAAAAATCCCGATTGATCACGAAACACTGTAATATGAATTTTCTGTGAAAATATAGGACAATCGACACTAATGCATAATAATTGCCTGCACTGAAAATTTTAATGAGCTTATGTAAAAATGTACGAAGAGAGAATAGTTATCTGGAATGATTCGCGTTCATTACTGGAATCGTAATGATTTCCATTTAAAATTATAAATGAGAAAAGCCGTTCTAAATAATAAACGAAAGTACAGCTATACGTACGAATGCACTTATTAATTAATATAAGAGATCTCAAGGTCTCGAAAACATTGACGTAATAAATAAAGTATATCACCGTATGAGTGGCATTGAAAGGAAATCACCCGCGGATTTTCCATACCATATTGTTTGAGACATTACGATGGAAATATAGTTGGAGATTTTTGAGGTAATATAAACGATATCTAAACAAATAAATATCTGAATCGACGATTAATAGAATAAAATATGTAGTACGACAGAAATGACGCACTCTTTAGCAAAACAGAAACGTGTCTGATTGCATTTAGTCTCGACTAATGCGTGTACACATTTTCTTAGCGAATATTTTATGTGCATAAACTGTCTTTAAATGAAGCGAACGAGTTACGAAACATTGTGTTTCATTACATCAACTTGATTTTTTAATGTTACTTTTTGCAATACTTGTTTTTAGTACGTCATTTATTGATTTTTTACATCATATTATTTATTTACAAATGTGATTGTTAAGATAAATGTTATTTTTTAATTTTTTTTTTCGAATGAAAATAATAATATCATTTTCTGTTTATTTATCATAAGTTTTACTGATATGAAATAATATTTTTATTCCACAATAATCGTTCAGTACATATAAATTTCATCCCTACAATTACTTTCTACATAGCAACTTCTCTTTTCAAAATTTATTTCTTTGGTATAATTGCTAGTTTTTCCATATGTACTCTCATTAAGAGTTTCAATCAATTTTATCTGTTATGGCTAAATTTTGAGCTTTGTGCTTTAAGCTATTTAAAAAAGAATTACATTTGAAATTTTCTCTTGTAAATAAATTACATCCCTAACACTTTAACATTTTAAAAAATTGCTCAGTATTACAAATTGTTTACTTGTTGGTTTCCTATGAAATTTTCGATAATGACTGATCATCTTTGAATCATATTCATATAAATAAAAATTAAGAAAAATAAATTAGTCACAATATCAAATCCTATTGTGTAGATATTTTTTTTGACAATTTTTTTATATGTTAAAATACATTCAAAAATATAAATTAAAATGTTAATTACTTAGAATTTTGTATGGGTTTTAAAATTAATTTTTTATACAACTATATATATATATATATATATATATATATATATATATATATTTGTGTGTGTGAATATATGATCACTTAATTCTTTGTAATATTAAGGATATTTCGTTTAATTCTTTACTTACATTGGGAATCCCGAAAAATAAATTCTAATTTTCATTTCCTTAAAACTTTATTTATTGCTTTATAATTAATTATTTTCCCAAACTAAAAATTGATTTAAATATCTTATTAACATGGCTTTTTCTTAACACATAAATGTTTCTAATAATTCAAAAATAAAAAATTACGAAATAGAATTTTTGAATTTCCAAACAACAGTTATATTTTTAGAAATATGAACATTTTCTTCTACTTCAGTACAAAGTTAGTTAGTTTTAATATTAGTTTTATTTAATATGATATTGTTTATATATCATATTAGAAAAATTGATATTAATAAATTAAAATTTAATATTGATTATAAATATATAATCATTCTTTCATTTTATGAGAACATTAGATTTAAATCTGTATTATCTTATATTTGTATTTTTCATTTACTCATCTCTGTTATCCTACGGGCTGTAAAGTTTATTAAATGATTTTTTTAAAAAAAGAAGAAAGTTGCTTTCTTAAAAACGGAATAAAACACAAATCCGGAATGAAACCTGTAGTATGTTATTTAACAATAAGAGATATCAGCTACCTAATTACAATTTCTTCTAAAAGAGATACTTTATATGTATCTATACGGATATATTATCATTTTACTCTCTACAGTTATTAAGTATTTTACTGCATTTAGTTTGCTTACCTTGGGAATCCCGAAAACGTAAACAGTTAATTTCACTTTCTTAATTCCTTTTTTTTGTTAGTAACTTCCAATTATTTGTTCGTTTTATAATTTTATTTCGACGAATTGAATAACGACAATTTTACAGATTTGATAATTTGCATTCGTAGTCAACAAGTTCCGTATATTTTTCATTTATAATTTAATATTAAACATTTTCTAATACAAATGTATAAATGACGAACTGAATATCATATTGCAATAATTTATTTGAAATTTCAAAGTCAATAAGCAAATCAATTAATAAGCGGTTAATAATTCAATTAATAAATCCAATATAAGATTATTGTCGAAGTAAACAATAATATTTTTTTCACAATAAAATTAAAAATAATTAATTTTAATACAAAAAATATTTGCAGTAAATTTATCATAAAATTTATTATAAAAAAAAAATTTTTTTTAAATTAATTTCTGATATCACATTGATTTATATAATATGGATATATATATATATATATATATATATATATATATATATATATATGTATGTATGCGATTTTTGAAAAATATCAACAAAATAAATTTTAAATATTTTCGATGTTAAATATTTTTTGACCCCGAATTATTTTAAATAAATAGGTAAAATAACGTCACTAAACAACTATTTTTATCACAGATTATTTAAATATTGTCGCAGTATCTTAAACATACATAAACTATGCGTTATAATGAAATTATTCTAAAAAAATTTGAAAAAAACACGTGATATCAAATAATGTATTATTAAAATTTATATATATATATATATATATATATATATATATATATATATATATATACATGTCAAGTTGATATCTAGGCTTTATATCTCCGCATTATTCTAATATTAAAACACCTTAGAAATAAACATGATCTGTCAATTACAAGAAAGTCTCAAGGTCCACAAAAACGTAAATACTAGACGTTTATAATACTTAAAATTTCTGTTTTACTAGTACTTAGTAATCGGACACTGACGTCAAAAAAATAAATTAAGGGGATACTTCTCTTAGACGAATTGATTAGTTCGTGGATAAAGTAAAATTAATTTAATTCGGTACGTTAGATAATTTTACGTCATCTTGATTTTACTATTCAAAATAATCAATGATACGTCTTTACACATAATAATATTACTATAAATAAATGTATTTGCATTAATAAATATTTATATATATATACATACATAAAGTTATATATATATATATATAAATATATATATATATATATATATATATATATATATATATATATATATATATATATATATATATAACTTTATGAGTGTCTGTGTTTGTTTTTAAATCATATTACCCATTATTAATATTTATGAGTCAAACCTAAAGTCTATTTAAATATAAAAATAATTTAAAAGTGAAATAAATATTATTCATAAAATATACCGTTTTTATATATACATACATACATATATATGAGTATATATATATATATATATATATATATATATATAATTTTTGAAATTATCATTTTTTTCAATTAAATAATATGAAATTGAGTCGTCAACAATTAATATTTAATAACTAATTGGTAATATTTTTAAAACAGTAAATATAATTTCTTTTATCATAAAATAAATTTGTTTTTATTTTTATTTTTTACATATTGTCTTGAATATTTAAAAAATCATCTGAATCTCATATTATTTCTATAGCATTTTTTTTTTTTGCTTTAAATCAAAATTTCTTTAACATATTTTATTTTCTTACAATTGGTGATTCGAGTCATAAAAATGAAAATTATCCTTATGCAGTTTGAACAATCAATACAAAATACATATTCAGTTCATTAAAAGATCAGAAAAATTAAATCGATGTAACAAATTAATATTCTTCGAGAATAACGATGTACGTCATCGATTTCTTTGAAATATTTCTAAAATCAATATATTGATTTTGAATTTTTTTCCTCATTCATAAAAAAATATTTTTATGTCATTTTATTTGTAGGGCATATTAGTTTTTCGTATACATACACACTATGTATATATATATATATATATATATATATATATATATATATATATATATATATACATTTATTTATTATTTACCTAAACAAGTAGAATGTGTAAAACATGTTCCAGTTATAAACAATTTCCTTATTTGTTTTTAAATTTAGTATTTATTAAATTTCATATTTACTCATAAAAATTTAAGAGGTGCTTGAATCTTATTTAAATATTAGATCTTTACTTGTATAAATTAAAAAAAATAGGTCTAACATAATTTTATAATCGTTTAATATACACCCAGTATAAGTTTGTTGTTAATAAACTTTTATTTAATATTCGTACATTTTATTATAACATGTAATTTTCTTTTGTCATATTTTTTCCTCTTCGAATATAAAATATGTAAGAACTATACACAAACAGTAATTTATATTTTTCTTATTTCGTTTTAATCAATTAAGTATTAAATCGTTATAAAATATTTTGAATCTTTTTTAATTTGTTTCCAGAAATTAATTCGTGTGTTTTTTAATATTTTGAAATGGATTTATTTAATGTAGTGAAATGAATATTTTATGGGAATTATAAAATAATACATGTTAATTTAATATTTTTTAGTCTTATTGCTTGTCATATCGTTAAATTTATCATGAATGTTAATATTATTGCTAATAATGTTTTAATAAAATTATTGAAAAAATTTTGATCGTAGACAAGGTCTTTATCTCAAATTGCAATTCAGAAAACTTGTATTACATATCATATAGATACATATTTTTAATAACGATTGATTTAATTGCTCTTTTTTACATAGTAATTTAAATTACAACTTTAACAGTATTGTAAAATCTATTCGCCATTCATGTCGAACAATTTGTTGTCATAAAAAATAATATGAACATTATTCATATATTACGTTTACCAGGATATTTGACTGGCTGTCGTGCAGCTTCAGTTATTTATATCCTTTAAGTACCATAACGGTCATGAATACTTTCATGCGGTTATTCTAAGACTTTTCTAGTCTAAAGTTCGTGAAGTTCATCTCGCCGAATGTGTCATCTCGTAACATCTTCGACTCATCCGGGAAATTATGTCACGCATTCATTCAATATTTCGATATCCGCGTGGGCGTATTTGTATTTATTCTTTACATACATGCATTGAAAAATATGATTACATACCAAAATAAGTAATGTCTCGCCACTACTCATATTACGTTATTGTGTAGACGTCATGAATGAAAAAAAAGGAGTGACCATTAATAATTTCCGTTAAAATTATTTTTACAGCACTTATGTATGTCTTATGATGGCGACAGTCGCAGTCGAAACTTTAAGATAAATTCATTTTACAGTACATCAACAGTTACTCATAACAATATTATAAAATATGTGCACATTAATATTCTTAGTAGTGTTACAGTTTTTGTCGGCATTCTTGTAGTGGCATAGATAGCTATTAATTTTTATTATCTTGTGATGAGCAGAAGTAGTTTTTTTTTCTTTCAACACTTAAACAAATCATATATATTTATATATATATTACTTGTCTACTTAAATGTGTATACGTGATTTCATACACTGAAGATTCACAGACAGGCCACTATCATCCCTACTCTAAAGAGAATGTGTTCATAAATGTCATAATAATGACAATAGCTTGTAATTTTCTTACATGCACTATTTTTTTTCATATTATACATTTTATTCAAATTCAATTAATCATTATTATTTGATGAAAAAAGTTTTGTCTGCAATTTTATTTTATATTTAATAAATTTAATTTATTCAATTTCCATTTATTAAACAGACAGAAAACTTCAATATTGTACATTTCGTATTAACATTACAAGATTTTATAAAAGTGTTCGATAATCACTTATTATCTACTTTATTCGCTGATACATCTTTCGATTACAACATTATTATCGTCAAAATATTTCATTATTAAATGCAGATAATAATTTTACAGTCTAGTTTTCAGACAAAAGTTGATAAAATCATCATTTATAATTTGAATTGTTTAACAATATTATTGAAATATTTCTCAATTTCAAAAAATATTAAAGGGGTAAATGCTTTTAGAGATTACCATACAATTATTTAGATCGATTTTTAAAATGACAAATTCATGGTTGTTTTTATTCTTCAGTGTTGAATAATTTTCAATCAACCATACATATATAAAACATATTATTATATTTTTCTATTTAAATTGAAAACAATTATAATAAAAACGATTGATACTAACAATTTAACAGTATAACTTTTCATAAAAAAAATGTACGTATGAAGTTGTTCGTAGACAACTTTATAGACCTGAAAATAAATCAGAAACAATTTGTCATTTTCATGGATTCGTCGTGTACGAAATTCCTTAATTCAAATCATATTCCTTGACGATCGAATCCGAAATGAAACGAACGCTTGACAGGAAACCAACGAAAACAATGGATTGAATGAAAATGATCTGAAACCTGTAAACTCACACAAATATTTTTGATTTTATCAGTGATGTATACGCAACATTTTAAATATAAATCACGGCAAATGAGTCACATGGGCGTACGTGTCTATTCGCTTGTTAGCCGCTCGTTGGTCTCGACAAGAAAACAATTGAGCGGACTGCAGAGACGTGAGAATGTCTCACTTTTAAAAGCTACATCGTCCTGATAAACTCCTTAATGGCCATACATTGTCAAGAAATTACTTTTTATTCTGATCGACTCTATACATACGACCACTGTTTCTACAGCACGAAATGTCGTTATATATATATATATATATATATATATATATATATATATATATATATATATATGTATGTATGTATGTATGTATGTATGCATGCATCGTTTGTTGAAACAACACTAGATGCGAGCATTATAAAATTCAATTTCGAATTGATTGATCGTGTGAAACGTACGATATGGTCAGGTATTCGCGAACGTACTATCGCACAGTCGCTTGTCAAAGGTCGCATTCGATATAAAGTTTCCAGTTTTTTTCCTTGTGGAATTTTTAATAGTTTTACACGACGTCTAAACAGATTCGGTAATGGAGTTTTTAGATTAATAATGATTTTGTCAAAGATATTTTACATAAAAAATATACGAGCATAAATATATATATATAATATATATATATATATATATATATATATATATATATATATATATATATATATATATATATCAAGAAAAAAGACCAACGTAGGATAACGGAAATTATTAATTAGAATCCTTTATACAGCAATAGATAGAGCAAATAAATTAATCATATAGTGACAAGAGCAGACTATAATTGAAAAATAAAAAAAACTATTGATTGAGGACGTGGGATAAAAAAGACCCAAGAAGATATCTATGGATATATGAGACAAAAACGAAATAAAATTTATGGAAAAAGACTGGAAGAGAAAGATATTAAATCGGTCAAAAATGAAAAATTCTTTCATCTAGCAATGTATGAAAAAATAGCAGGCATCTATGTTGCATATGCCTGTTGTTTTAAAAAAGTAAAATAACTTTGACTGTCCATTAAAAAAAATATTATTTAGTGTTGCATATATATCACTAGTCATAAATAGGTTAAGATATTCGTTAAAAAGTAT
Organism: Neoneuromus ignobilis; assembly: GCA_029203775.1. NCBI lineage: Eukaryota > Metazoa > Arthropoda > Insecta > Megaloptera > Corydalidae > Neoneuromus > Neoneuromus ignobilis. The sequence continues at coordinate 27,421,409 of CP092096.1, forward strand.
TTTATTTAAAAACAGATTTTTCAAAAATGCAAAATTTATTTTCTATTATATAATATTAATTATATTATCTTGTTTAAAATACAACTAATACGATTATTAAAATTAAATCAATCTTCCAATTATTCTCAAATCTATATATATTTGATTTATATACATATATAACTATATAATGATAAATACCAATAATAATATATAATTAATTAAAGAAATATTAAGCCTTACTCTTATATGAACTTACACTTTTCATTCAATTAAAACAATATAGAAAAAAAGTACATTAATTCAATCGTCTGGGCATTACGAGAGCATAAAAATCGTAAACATCATAATTCTGTTGAAAATTGTTACTTAGCACACTGTTATGAATTTAAAATAAATATCTTTCAGCTACATTCGACTTACCATAAATAGTGTGGGATGATTAATGATATATCACATTTTAAGTATCACAAACATTCGGCTCAAACATTGCTCGTTAAGTATGGTTTCTTAGAATTTATATGAGATCTCCAGTAAAAGATCTACTTAGTCTAGGTATCAATTATGTGACCGTTCCACTGAACTTGATTTCTATTCATATATGTATGTATAGATATTTCCTTTAGTGGTATCCTTTTCGTATTCGTTTTTTTTGCATTATTTTATAAAAGCTTTTACTTTTAATTTGTTGTTTATATTTTTACATACACACACACACACATATATATATATATATATATATATATATATATATATAAGTGGGTCAAAAGTCAATATATTAAATTTTAATCTATTATAGGACTTGCATATTTTCTTAAAAAATAATTAATAACAGTGATAAAATATATCATTATGATTTCTAAATTTAAATTAAGACACATATTTATTAATTATTTTCTTTTGGAATAAAACAATCACTTATTGAGAAGGAATGGTTTCAGAATACAAGATTGTAATTCATGTGAAATATTCGCATCTCCATTCCAAATCAAAAATGCATTCGAATCTTTCTAGACTTTTCAATTTATATTTATATTAATTTTTAATCATGAACAATTGATCAATTTATCATTATGAAAATTGCATCCATGATGAATACGTATTAAAATATTTAAAAATATCAAATAGTTTTATAACTTGTCTTCTTATTTCTACATTAATTACTATTTAATTTTTTTTATGTTTTTCCAGGAATATTATATATTCATAACATCCATATAAGACGATACGAGTATTTTTTTTTATATTTACTCAAATACTATTCGGACATTAACGAGGATAATTAACTTTTAACAAATCAAATCTTGTTTATCTAAAGAGGTGTCTCTTTCCTTTTTATACGTTTAATTGAAAATTTGTTCAAATAATAACAATATAAAGTATTCTAACTGAAAATCATACAATGAGTAATTTATTTTATTGTTATTGTGTTTTAAACATGTTTTTAGATTAATATAGAATCATGCAGAAATATTTGCAAATAAAATAAATTGATTGTAGGATTCGAAGATTTTTTACAAAGTGATTGTTAGTCATTGTCTATTTTTGATTAATATATATGTGTGAATATATATATATATATATATATATATATATATATATATATATATATATATATATATGCCTGTGTGTAAAATGACAAAACAGAACGTTTCTGTTAATTTATACAAATAATAAAAATGTTTAATACCTGTTTTGATTTGGAACTGTGTAACAAAAATCCAGTAATTTTGATGATAATTATGGGGATCGATAAATTGGTCGAATGAAACTGCCAATTATCCATACGATGTGAAATAACAACGTATCCGATAAGAAATGAAAGAAAAATATTCTCAAACAGACAAATATCCACTAATGTTATTATGGTGAATCGACGACACGCACATATAAATACCTATTTTCTTATAATTGGTAATTTTCATCTATATGTAATTATATCGATACCGTATCTAATTATTTCGGCCGCATTTATTAATTGAAATAACAAACGATCGGCTGAAAAATAATATTTATACAAATAGATTGTTTTTTAGATGATTGTATTATTGTTGTTGTTGTTGTTGTCTCTTATCGTTTATATAAATATATAAAATGTACAGCAGGTAAAATTGAATTATATTTTTTTAAAAAAATATACGAACCTTAAATAAAAAACGAATTCTTACTTGTTGTCTCGATGTGATGTTATAAGTAAAATTTCACATCACACAAATAAATTTTCATTGAAAGATTACAGGATATAAAAAGTAACTGTTCAGATCATTGATAAAGTGTGTGATAATTGGCAATTCTGGAAAGTATTATTTCGTATCAGAGAAAAGAAAATAATACAGCTTTATATTAAGATACACACATTTATGATTAACAATTTACGTGTCCACCGGTACAATAAAAGAGACAAATAATACCGTTTTAGAAAGTATATAATACAATTCTGAGAATATAGCACACGAGTCCTGTAATAAACTTTTTTTTATCAACTCTGACGTAAAAATCATACGGACATATAACAACAGGATAATAAAACATTAAGAAGAAAAACGATGTTTTTGTTTAAAAATGTTTTACTGAAAAATCCGTATTCTTTTATATATGTTACGTCATATAATCACACACATACATACATACATACATACATACATATATATATATATATATATATATATATATATATATAAGCACCTGTTATATTTATAATATAAAATACATAAGGAAAGATATATTTTTAACTTTCTTTGATAAATGCATCAAACAATAAACGCACACGCACGGTAACGAATATAATATAACGTCAACAAATTTTCTGTTGAATCTAATATTACTACTTTTTCTTTTTTTATCTATTATAAGGTTTTGATTTTTTTTCAAAAAGAAACGTCAGTGTATAAGGATAGATAGATATAAAAGAGATATGTTTTTATTTTACAATATTTGTAATATTTCAGGTTTATTGAATTTTCTATACTAATAGGTTTATTTAAAACGTGGAAAAGGTTATGGCACCAACCGAGAGCTTTTCACAAATGAATGAAGTGATATAATTGTACTATTGATTTTTTATATTATCTTTTAACAAATTTTTTTGGAATTAATGTAGGCTGATTTACATATGGTTATATATATATATTGAGAAATGTCAGTTTATACTATGAATATTTATAGATCGAGGATAAAAGGAAAATCATTCCTAATCCTTGAACGAATGTTAAAATTGAAAGTATAGACTGTTCTGAAACTCACGAATGATCTTTAAAGAAATAAATAAAAATCACATAGTGTTGTCAGGTGATTAATATAGAGATATTCATAAATAATGAACGGTTTGTTAATCATAAATTTCATCAATAAAAAAATATTTGATGATGTGTGTTATTGTCTTGATTTAAAGCTGATCAATTGGTGGCCGTAACGATTATTTTATCCTAGTATATTTTTAAAATTTAATTTGTCGTCTTTATATATTTTCGTTTGTGTCGAATATAAAACATTGACAAAAACCCTCTATATAATGAGCACATGTGTGGTGTGCAGTGTATGAAAAAAATATTCGTAAATCCAGTTCATAAACGAATATCGTGTAAGTCGATTGTTCACACTGTATTAAGAACATCATGTAAAGGCATTTTAATTTTACTTTCAATCTGAAACACATCTCCCACAGTCATTTGACAAGGCTACGTCACAGTTTGGCGGCATTTTCAAACACATAACAATGAGTTGTCCGAGTCTAAAGTTGACATATGACCATACTATTGTATTTAAGACAGTCTAATCACACGGATTTTATCTGCGGACAACATTACATGCCGTTAGCATTGTCACTAACGATTTAATGGTATTAAATAGACACTTACGTGGATGCGTTTTTTCTTCATTATGATTATTATTATTTCGCTTAAATATATCACCACGACGGCCGATGTTTTTATTCGATGTAATCTATTCAGAAATAGTTTAATGTATGTGATTGTTAATCGATATTTTTGAACGCTGTGAAATTTGGTGTTTTGTGAAAATAACAACAATGATCGACTGGAAATAATCTTCGTAACACGTTGTACAAATTTTTCATAAAGTGATGTCACATTAATTATAGATAAGTTATGTGTTTGAACAATTTCGATTAAATAATTAGCTAACTCTTTCTACATTGTAAAAAGCTCACTGTACATTTTTTTTAATAAAAAATTTGACCTAAGAAAGTATTTTTTTTTAAAAAATAATAACAGCTAAGTGAAGAATTTATATGTTACTTTTTTAAACAAAATCTCACCATAAATTAATATCTGTTAAAGACAATTAAAAAAAGATCCACATACGCAAATCAATTATGTATTTTTAACACATATCTCATATAAAATGATTCTTGAAAAAGACAAATATGTCGACACGTCATCTGTAATAATATGCGGTTTATAAGTGGTTGACATCTTGCACATTTTTTAAATTATACCTTTACATACCGGTAATCAAATAAATACAGTCATAGCTCTGGAATGTAACAAATATGGGTCCGTTAAAACATGTGAAATGACTAGTTTATAAAAACGTTGATTGAATTTATTTTTTGTTATGTTGCAATAAAATTGTTTCGTACATTGATGATGGTCGACGATTCATTGATTTCGTTTTAATCAACCGCCACGACATCCCCAATAATATTCGACAGCAGTTAAACAATTCCTTATTCGTCATAAGTAAATCATTTTTATATGATTTTATAAATATTGTGTGAAATCTCTTAGTAGATTTATATATTTTTTTAAAAAATATATATTTCATATAAAAATCTATAATTATATTTGTTTACAATGACTTCAAACTCATATTTGTATGAAATGCAAAATTTAAAATAAATATTGATTAAAATAATACAATACTAATGATATATTTCTATTTTTAACTTATACAACAATTGTAAGAAAAATTAATTCAATTAATATTAAAATACTCTTCAACATTTTGTTCTTTGAATATTCATTAATTATTCAGTCAAAATTTTCAAATTTCGATTTTTTAATATAATTACAAACTATTATTATTAAGCATAAATAAAATCAATTTTAAAAAATAGATTTAATTCGAACAGTAAACAATTTTTGAATTAAAGTTACCATGCTTTTTCTTTTCTCTGGCACATATTTTCTTAAAACCGATAATTTACATTTCAACATGTTTTTTTTTTCTAAAAAAATATATATAAAAATATCTAAGTTACAAATCGATTCAACAATATGAGAAAATTTAATGAAAATCACATCAATGATTATTTACATAACAAATGTGTTAAATTAAAGTTATCAAATATTATTTATATTTTTGAGATTTTATAGTATGATTTTTTTTTGATTTATTAGATATTCTTTTTCAAAAATGTGGCACGTGAAATTAGAAATGTTCATCATATCTGCTTTAACAAAAAAAATATTTTTCATAATAATATTTTCTTTAAAACTTTTCAATAATTAAAAAGCACGATTTGATAAAATATATATGTGATTTTAAATAAAATTTTAAACAGCATGTCATACATTTAATAATAAAAATAAATATTTGTCATATAAATGGAAAAAAGACATATTTCACATTAACGATTGTTTAAAAGTTAATGCAAACGAAGTAGTATGGAAAATAACAAATTGAAACGAACCACAGTGATGAATAATCGTAGCTATTGTATTATTTTATCTGTCAAAAGTTTTGCAAGTGACAATAAGACATCATTATTTTTCAAAGAGTATCATTAATATTCAAATATTCGACTGACGTTGGTAGCTAAAATTTTCATCAAACAAACGACTTTTTATAAATTATACACACACACATATATTTATATATATGCAACACAAATTATTTCTATATTTTAATCTAATAATATTTTTTAAACAAGAATTATACTTTGAATATATGTAATTTTAATTCCTCTGATTATTTTAAAAAGATGTATATATTTTAAAAAGCTATACATTAATAAATATTAAACAATTAATGGTATGCGTATACCATCGATATTTTTTTGTACAATTTTTAAATTTATAAACATTTCATTACGTCTCATGAATATATGGCACTTGATAAAACTTTCTATTATAAAATAAAAAAGTCATTTAATTTCATGATATATTGTTTTTGAATTATTTTGATCTAAAGAAAGTTAGCTCCGAGATACGAAATTTTTACCTATCAAAATTTGTATTATTTATCAGCTAAATTTTTCTCTCTAAAAAAAAAAAAACAATTCTGTTATGATAACATTTCATATTATTATACAATATAAATTTGATTTCTTAGAACTACCTCACTACATTTCTCATCAATACGTTTATTTTAAAAAAGAGAAAACCGAATTGTTTAAAAATATTTCCTTAATTATTTCCTACAGTATGATCTTTTTCTGATAAAAGTTGTGAAATAATTTTTAGTTTCTATGTTAAAAAATGATACAGTTAGGGATTACCCAGAACATTCGCGATTACATAAGTTTTTGGAATAAAATTAATGTCCATTATATTTTTAGTAACTAAAAATAGTTTGTGAATTGTATCATTATGAATAAGATAAATCATACAAGGAAATATTTTATCTTATTCACAATTGCATTTGTTACAATATTTAAAGAAATAGGTATAAATATAAACATTTGTAAAAAATGATTCATGTTGTTAAAACAAAATGAATCACATATTAAGAGTAAATAAATATTAATGGCTTTGTTCAATTGATACATGCAATGTAATTAACTGGTGTTATCTCATTTATTAGTGCAATGTACAAAAAAAGCACAAACACAATTACAACTAATTAAAATTTAGAATAAAATCACCAGACTCTGTTTATTACAGTCGAATTACGGATTATTACAAAACATAGTGAAACGTTTAAATATTTGATGAATCATAAAATGATAATGAATGGTAATAATGAATGTAAATAAATTCTACGACATGTGTAGAAAAAAAGCATCACCTTTACATTTCCATCGTATCAACTTTGACAAGATTAATTTTCATCATTGAAAACATACGAACTGGAAATATTTTCCATTGATTCATATTTTCATACAATGCTCGATAAATCAACGAAAAATTTTCCAACTATACAAATGGAGCGAATAGGAAAATGTTATAAGGGTTACGTATTAATAATAAGAAATGAATTACGAGAAATGTATGAATAATAGATGTACAAAAATGTCATTTGCAAAAGAGGAAAACCTGTTTCGATGAAAAACGACATACGGTGTGCCATTCGAAGGAAAATTTTAATTTTCTTTAACAATTATATATATATTAATTGTACTAATTCGTTATAACATAAATTTTCTTTAAACACTTCTTACACATCGACATTAAAATATGATTTTTCAAAACCTTTCTACAGATATTCTTTGCCACACACACAAATCACATTCCAATATAATATTTCACGTAAATGAATTCATAGAAAACAAGAACTTACATTGAAAATATATTGTAGTCGTGTATATATATATATATATATATATAAATGTGTACACATATTTGATTATTCTTATTTCGCGTGGCAGCCAGAGTGGCCTGCACTAAATGAACGTAGGAGTGAGGTGTCCTATTTCGGCAGTTACATTTAAACAACAGGTGCAAAATGTGCACGGTAGTCATTTATTTATGCTTGGAAATGAAAAATTGATCTTACTAAGATGGCTTGCATAGATTAATTCCATTACACACCTGTAAGTGATCATAAGTGTAAAATTATGTGTCACTAGCAGATTTTATTTTTGTTTGGTGAAATTGAATGTAGCTATATACGGTCGATGGACACTTGTAGGTATGTGAAATATAAATCGAATTGTCTCAGATGTACGTAGAGTAAGTGTACATTAACTTTAGAAACAATATGTTTTTTCATGCAGGCATGCATCATTATAATCTTGGTTTTTTTTTGATAAGAAATAAAGCAAAAAATATATTTTTTTTATTATTAACATCAGTTTGATATCAACTTATTAAGCCGGAAAGTATTTGTTCATATTTATAAATAATGAAAAAAAAAATAAATATCTGCTTTTATATAATAAATATCCTCTTTGTTTCTGAATGTTTATGAATCGAAGATTTGTTTAGGCAAGAATTGCTAAAGTATATAATAACTATAAGATATATGTATACAATAAACTGATTTATTTTTCACAATTTAATATATATCATTGTCGAGAAAAAATCGACATTATTTTATAATGTAAAAAATATTGATGTAGTGTATTGTGTGTTATTTCAGTGAATAAATATTTGAATTAATTGTTAGTTGAATTGATTTATATTTTTAACAATTATATATATATATATATATATATATATATATATATATATATATAAACTAATTGAATCTCTGACAGATATCTGAATGTGTTTTTTTTTATATAATTAGCTCCAGAATAAAAAGCCCAATCTCATTTTCACAATTAACATGAAAATGAGTGAACAATTAGTGATACGTACAAAATAATATATTACGGCACAACAACATAAAAAACGAAGAAAAAATGTAAAACAACAAAACGTTCACGTACCAATTAGTGTTCAAAACGTTGATCTCCATAAAAAGTACCTCCCAAGATTAAACAAGTTTATTGTGAATAATAAAAAAAGGATGGCAGTTGTTAAATGTGCTAGAAAAATGCCTGTACGCCAAAAATGATGCTCCTGTGCGGTCAATCCACGGTTAACAACAACATTGTCAGAATTCCGAGGCACGCCGCCACACACACTCAACATACATAAACATACATACATACTCACTCTCACACAAACACGGATGATACGACGACGACGACGATCAAGGCCTGTGGCTCCGTCGTCGAATTGATGACGGGTTCCATTTTTGTACCTGCTCTTCTAACACGTTGCCGATGGTAATGTCTCTCTGCTCTCTTGCCGAGGAACAACAGTAATAAAAAGAAAAATGAATACGAGGGATACGTCCGCGTTATACGCTTGTTCGACAACGATTACGACAGCAGACTGCGTGTTGTATTTTCAAAAGGCTTCCGCGCATCCTCCTACATTTATCTTCAGATTATTTGTTCGTGATAACGAACGAAATGTGTTTGTCTTTTTATTCACGAATAATGTGCGTTTTGACAGCAGGACGAATTTGCGTGTGATCAAAGAGACAATAAATCAATACGTACACTAATATATATATATATATATATATACACTACAGCAGAAAAGCACATTTTCTTGAAATGATCAAAAAGTTGTAAAATATTTCTATTTTATTTGGAAATTTTTCTACTGTTAAACTGATTTATTTATCTGATCTTTTATAGTAAATAATATAATTTAACAATTCATTAATTTCTTAACGCATGTTACATTTTATTATATTTATAAATAATTTGAAACATATAAGTCTGTTGAGTCTATAATTTGATTATTTTGTATTTGTGCATTTTAAAAAATTATTTAATACTACATTTTTGTGGAACACTTGTCTACAATGACAATATTATTACTAGTGATATATACTAATATTATTCAATTTATTTTAATATTTTTGAACTAAACAAATATTAGATTTTAGGGGAGATTTATAAATATAATAGGGATGTTTATTTTTATTTATTTTTCTTAAAGAATATGAAATCGCCTACTTTTATATATCAATAAGATTAAACTGCTCAGGAAATTGTAGACATCAATAATTCTGCTCACGTTATAAAATCGCTGCACACTTTTGAGAAGTCATTCATCTCAATTTTGCTGATTTTACAGCATGCATGTCAATGGCATATGAACGTATATACCGGTCGGAAAATTTTGTCGATGTTTTCATTCAAGCAGTTTTTGTTATTACTGCAACATTCAATATTCATCTATTCGGATTAATTATATTTATATTTTATTTTTAATATTAAATATATATATATATCATCATCGAGCGGGTTGGTGAAGATTTTTTATTCGGGGTTTACTCTCATATCTTTTCGACAGTTATTTTTTTGCAAGATGAAGTTGTCGACCTTCATGCTTAACCCTCGAAAGTGAGGAACTCTCCGAATGAGAATCGAACGCAGTCTCCCGCATAACACACCACTGTGCTACCCAGTCATATATATATCAGAAATCAAAATGATTATAAATTGTGTTTCTTATAATTATATACATAACATTGACAGGTAATTATTAATGTGTTATTAAATAACGTGTCATTACCTATTACATTTAATGATCGATTGATATTACTTTATTTAGTTTTTTAAAAATAAAATAAAAAAAAACACATGTTCATAACAATTACAACAGCTACACAACTACATCTGTATATCAGTAAAGCATTCAAATATTGTTCAAAGTAAATAAATCTATTATAACTTAAGATGAAAAGAATCTGTGTATCAACTGTAGATATTATATCTAATACACGAGTACAATTAATGAAAAATCTAATTAATCTTCCATAAAATCCAATACATACAATTGAAATATTTTTTGTTAAAAATATGTTCATATAAATAGATCTAAATTACATTATATTGTCATTATTTTACTAAGTAGCAATTTTTATTATCTTCATAAATAAATAAAATTAAAAAGAGTGAAACTTACCTTAACGATTGTCTTATTTTCAATCTGAAACTAAAAAAAAAATATACATATTAGTAAAATTTCCTTTAAATGTAAATATATTTGTTTATTTACTTATATTAATTTCGAAAAATATTTTCGTCTAATTAAATATTAAATAAATCACTAGTGCAAGATCTTGTAATATATATTTTTTTATAGTTTATTAACATTATTTTAAAAAGCACTTATGTGAGAAATGGTACGTATAAGTGACCTTTAGTAAATTATTGTTCAGTAGGATGGAACAATTTTAAAAATAACTTGTACTTTTGTAACAACATTCAATAAAAGATGTTATATATATATATATATATATATATATATATATATATATTAATTAATTAATTAATAGAATCGTTTCAAAAACACCGTTTGCTGTAATTAATTATACTTGTGCATTGCTTACTTTGTCAATTTTTTTTAATATAAAATCATTTATTGATACATCCGTTCAAATTATGTTTAATTAAAGTACACATTTATTCTAACAATATATT
>CP092096.1:28035000-28245000 GCA_029203775.1 Neoneuromus ignobilis
AAACAAATATATGCACACATTTATATTCGTATAATATTATTTATTTAATTTGTTATATTTTATAAAAATTATTCATGCATATAGAATTATTATTTTTTTTAGTATTATTAAATTGAAATAATTTCTGTTCAGATCATTACAATATAAAATAATTAAGCGATGATAGATAATAGTATGAAATTGCAAACATTTAAAAATATTTTTATTATATTTTGTTAATTTTGATAAAATCTAAATAGATTAGATTTGTTATTATAACTGTCTAAGAGATGTATTGCTGGAAAAATTCATCAATGTATTCATAATATTTATTATAATTTTTGACAAATGTTATATTTTTGAACTGATTATATTTTATCATTTAGTTGGAGCTTTATAACAAAACAGTACTAAAACGAATAGTCTTAACAATGATTTTTACTATCATCTTCTTTTCTATATGTATATATATATATATATATATATATATATATAATGATCTTAATAACACTATCAAAATTTTACAAATCACTCCATAAAAATAAACATATAATCACAAACGCAAACGTAGACATAATAAATTAAAATACTTAGTTCTTCGGAAACATAAAACATAGATTTTTTGCTACTTGTCCAGACGAGCTCTAATGTATATAGTGGCAGTGTTTACATACATATATATATATATATATATATATATATATATAGTAAGGAGGTGAGTGCAGGTGTATTTTTTTAACTACCTCTACCGAAGAATAATGACTGTGGAAATATTAAGTCCATTAAATAGTGTCTCTCGCATCTACAGTATTTAAGGGGTTAATAAAGTATCCGCGACGGGCGAAAATGAAAAATGATGCATATTTTTTACACAAAAGAAATGTAAGCGTGACGATGGTGACGATAGCGGCGCACAAGAGGGAAAAAAAAAACCTCGGCGCGAGAATGTAAGGCGTCGAGCGAAGATCCCGACCGACCGTTTCGACCGTTCGAAATCGGCGTCGGAAAACAATAGGAATAAAAAAAAATATTACATCTCGTCCATTATTTTTACACTGACGTAAAATATACCCTTTATATCAGACGTTTTATAAAATATTCGTTTTCCTGTATCGAATTTCGAGACGGTTGTTTATTACTGTTATCGAATATCGGTTAACTTTTAGTTTATACACTTGATATTCGGCTTTTATTCCCTTTTGATGTTGTCGGGTCTCTATTTTTTATTTAATTTCTTTATTTTTTTTTCCTTTCGTTTCTGTGTTTAGAAAATAAATATAATATTTCTCTACTATATCACTACTCTATAGAGAAATAAGTTTTATTTATTTTATAAAAGTTTATCACTTTTTCCAAGAGGAAAATATCTCATTAACTATAAAGTTATTTATTTCTATATAAACATAATAAATTGATATCATTTTTTCGATTCATTTTATTATTCGAAATAAATTTTAAATGAAATTACAATTATTATTTTTTTAATAAAATCATCGTACGTACAGTATTTAATATACCGTTTTATTTATAATGCATGGAAACAAAATGACCTATATCTTTTAAGTAACCCAAAATAAAATAAACACTGTTAATAACTACATGTTCGTTAAACATATATAATAGATAGTCAAATATATAAATATGTTTATATACATTTTTTCTCTATACAGATCGATAATAAATCTATTTATTGATTATTTAATCAAATAATTTTCTTTATCTATTTGAAACGTTTTTCCTGCGGCGAAATTGTTATTTTATTTTAATACCTTATACATATACAATTATGTTTTTGTTATAAATAAAACATAATATTTTAATTTCAAGTCGATTTTGTTCGAAAATAATTTAATAATGACGAATAAATGAATACATAATTAATACACATATTAAATATGTAATCGTATTCATTTAAAACAACAAATATTTGATACAATTTACACGTATTTAAAAGCGCAATAGAAATTTAAATTATTTTTTATATGATAAAAAATAATCTCGAACAGGCTGTTAATACGATTGTTTTTTTATTATTTTAACTATTCACGATTTTTTAAATAATTCATACGGTTTTAAATTTTAACCATTAATATTGTACAATTTCAAATTTATATAATTTTATATTCATGTATATATATATATATATATATATATATATATCGATATATGTTCGAAATAAACGTACGAGTACAGACAGTTTCAAGCAATAACATTTGAATTAGATTTCATATTGCTCCGGGCAAAGTACTTCAAACTCAAAATAATAAACCTATTTCTTTGATGTACATATATTCAAATATCAAATTTCATTTATCAAACTTAACGTAAACAACACAAATACATTTCAAATACAAGAATGACCACAAAATAGTTTCACCTAAACCTAAGCAAATTTATTATTTACAAATATGTGTGTAGACGAACAGTACTTTTATAATATTTTGAAAAATATTTAGTTAATCTCGATTTATAGTATACAGAATTGGAAAAATAATTAAATTATTCATTAATTCAACTTGTTGACTTTCTTAAGCTAATAATTATTATTAATTTTTTGTTCACGGGCTTAAAACATTAAAATAAAAAAAATGCATATATATAAATACGATATCGATAAATAAATAAAAAAAAAACAGTACAATTACTGGTATTAAAATATTTGCTATATTTTTAGAAATATTTATATATTTAAAAACAAACGTACATTTCTTGAAATATTTTTGTTCTTTATTTAATCTCTACATGTGTTTATAAATTCAAGTTCAACTATAGAAACCAATTTATAAAAAAATGACATTTATCCTACTTTCCATGGAATTTTAGTCTAATGAAAATATTTGCTCGATATAAATACCATTTTATGTAATTGTATATATATATATATATATATATATATATATATACACACATATGTATGTATATAAGAAAACAATTTATAGAATTACGTCGAAAATGGAAGGTACGTAAACGAATGTATGCCACGTAGACTTTAAAATCTGTACCGTAGCTGACAGAACCTCTTAAGCGAAGACAATAGGCACCAACCCCTGTATAATAGTATTATATACGCATAAGCAGCGTTGACTGTGCAAGTATTACGTGGCGGAGAAAGAAAGGAGGTGATATATACGTTCACCACGCGTCGTATATATATATAAAAAAAAAATCATCTGGCAACGGCGAAATGTACTACCGCGGCCATCATCTGGCAATGACAGATCGCGCGATACGTGCTTGTCACCGCCGTGCAGAGTTGATTCTCGACGCCCACCCGACTCGAACTCACACCACGCAAAACGAAAAACCCGAACGACCGACGACGAGTCGTATTGTAGACGACGTACAGCCAACGTTACATTTCAACTCCGAGTCCGAAACTCTGCTTTTTCTCCAGACGTAATATCACCGGATTTTTTCCTTCGCTTCATTACGTCCGTATCGAAATAAGCTCGATGTTGGCGAATAACAATCCACGACGGTCAATCTATATATATACATATTTAATTTATCTTATAATAATTTCAAGTGCAAGCCGTAAAATAAATAATATATATATATGTCATCGATATTTTCTTAAGATTCCTAACAGTTCGAGTTTAGTCTAGCTGTTGTTGTTGGTATTGAATATTTTTTAATTGAAAAAAAAATACATTTCAAATATAATTAATAAAATACACAATCGTAATAGCATCAATTTCCGTCCACTGTATGTTGATGACCTCTCTTGAAATTTTCCATTTCGAGCAATCCAAAACTTTTATCTTTCGTTCAACGTGGACAATTTTTTTCACGTCTTTATTACATCTGTACACGGATCTTTTCTTGCATCTTTTTATATATTAATAATTTCTTTTGTCCACTGGTGATATTTTTTTCTCGCTACATGATTGATTCATTATTCATTTATATTATTTATATATATATATATATATATATATGTATGTATGTATGTATATATATGTATGTATGTATGTATATGTATTTATGTATGTATATACGAATATAACGAAACCGAGTACAGAATTTCTCCGAATAATAACCACTCTTGTTGCTCTATGACGCGTTTTCTCTCGTGTAATCCCTGCCTAATCAATTATACACTAAACATTGACTGAACACCGAGTAGATAATGTTTCAATAAATACAATTATACGTCGACATCAATGGTTTTATCTATGTACACGGTACTTTGTGCTCATTTTCCATTACGTACACCTTTTATCCGATTAATTTAATACAGTTTTTGACAATAACAATACGAATTACGCTTATTTACTTTATATACATGAAAGGAATTGCGTTTTCAGATGGATTTCAAAGTCTCTTTTGAAATACAGTAGAATGATAATGTGTATAATTACGATAATGGATCGATATTTATTTCCTCTTTTTTTCAATTTTGTTGTATTCTCTTTTGTATAGATTACGGTGTGGGTGAGAATATCAGAAAATATTCCATATACATTTCAAGGTTTTTTTTACAAAAAAAAAACGAAAACGAAAACAAATATGAAACATTAAAATAATCACAGCGTTTAACGGCGTTATTGATTCATAACAGCTTGAGTATTTCCCATTAAACTATCGTTCCTTGAAAACTTTTCTATTTCGTATTGTTTTTTTTTAAAAAAAAAATCTTAATTACTTATTTAGCCACGTTATATATATTCTAATAATATAAATACGTTTTTAAAAATATTTTAAATATTGTGTTTTTTTTCTGTAATATAACTATTTTGAAAAATATTTCTCGATTCCAAAAAAATAATAGTTTTATAAAAATTTAATAAATTTTTTTTTTCTTTAATAAACATATATATAACAGTTTTACAAATGGATTAAAAGAAACGATGATAAGTCTATATAATTATTGTTGCGATCCTCATTTCGTTAATCGGTTAAATAGTTGTTCGAGTTCGTATACGAATGATTTATTCGTTTCACGTCCGTTTATATAATTCTTTCTTTTTTTCTGATTAAAGAGCAGAAGGAAGAAAAAAACCCTCCGACGCCGTTTAGTAAATAAAATCGATTCGCGTGCATTACAATCACGTTCACAATGGTGTATCTTTGATACGAACGCAAGAGCTATATTCTTGTTGCCAGCCTGGTTGCTTTTCAGGCTTACTATAGCTCTGCCGTTCACCACTCATGTCATGGAGTAGCTCCGACGTTCACGTTGACGACGGCGGTCTGGGTGGTCGGGCGATCGATCCCCGTCAAGAGCGACGCTACCGTTGCACGTCAGACTGATTTATACACGCCACGATAGCTGGAGTGTAGTCCTCCGTTGTCACACTGCCTGCCACGTCAAAACGTGTTGATGCGAAAGAAAATTACACTTTTGTCTCTGCTCTACACACACACACACACACACACACACGTGGGGATGCTCGATACATGCACGACCCTCCGTCGACTACTTCACTATTAGACACCGTGTCTCTCGCGCTTCGAGTTTCGCTCGTTTCTCTCTAGCTAGAGCTAGTCGTCTGTTGTTGTGAAGAAGAGACGAATGTGTTCGTTGCTATAATCATAATAATGATATCAAACTTTTTGCATTTTGATTAATAGTGAAATCGGAGCGAATGCTCGAATTTCACGTTTATTAAGTTGCGACGCGAACATTACATTGCGAATACATTTTCGAATGCGAGCTCTTTTGAGAGATTAGTCATCATTTCAAGTGGAAAAATGTTACGTACAGAATTGGAAATTTCATTTCGAATCATGAAACGTTCTTAACCTAATCCGATTTTTACACGAGTTCATTCCGCATGTTTGCAAAAGTCACACGTGTTTAGGAAAAATTGATTTCGTCGCTCCCAGATTACTCGGCTACAACATTGCCAATGACGGAATTACCACATTCGAACAAGAGTTAGTGCTCCGATCGTTCGATCATTGTTTGAAAAAAATTCATATTTCGTACGGTGCGAAAATCGGCATCTCTTCTTTAATCCGGTGTTCTTTCTATGCGTGCACAATATCCACGTTCGATTTTTGTTTCGTTTTTACTTTCGATCCCTCTTTTCATTTTTACTTTTAAATCTATTTTTATAAATTCGCACGCGATAGTCATTCCACGATTTCTATTTTCATCTCTGACTTTATAAACTTTTCTATTGAGACTCTCTTTTTTGCTTACTCTATCTGATAAACATTAAAAATTTAACGAAATGTTCTATAAAAGTTTTAAAAATACTATTTCAATACCATTTAAACATTATAGATTACTTTTTCGATTACTTTTCATTATTGTATTGTATTACCAGTTTCTGTCAAATTTCTCCATTTTCCTTTTATATATATATATATATATATATATATATATATATATATATATATCAATATTCTTACGATTGTATATTAAACACTGATTTAATTAATTATGTATACAACACACAAATACATGAATAATATGTATTGTAGGTAAGTTAAATAATAAATTTTGTTACTTGCATGAACGATATACACATATACATATTTATACATACATACATACATACATACATATATATATATATATATATATATATATATATATATATATATGTTTGTAAAGTACGTTTCGTTTGTAGTGTTTGCCTTGTACTTTACTTCAAATAAATTTCTATTGATACAAGTATGTAATTTATGTTTGTCAAGCAGCGATTCATGGCCAGTTCGTCATAATCAATAACCAATAAATTGTAATGTGTGTATGAGTGTGTGTGTGTGTATATGTATGTTTAAAAACATGTATGTACATGTACGTCCATATATAACCAAGTAAATATATTACCATTTAGTTTATAAATGTATATATATATATATATATATATATATATATATATATATATATATATATATATATATATACTTATTTAACGTTTCATTGAAGGTAGGAAATTTAAATGCAAGCAATCAATATACTTGAATAAATAATGAAGGGGAATAGAGATATCTCGAATTATTGATAGGGTCGGACTTTTTCATCTGATTTCCAAGTTCATGCCATATAAAATGCAATATTTAACTTTTTATTTTGGGGAAAAACATATTTTTTGTATGAAATTTCAATAATATTTCAAGCTTTAAATCGTAAATAAACGGTTTTTAATATTTCTTCCTAATGAATATATCGTATCCGATGTGTCGACTAAATTTATCCAAATACTTAAAAATCGAATTGCAGACAATTAGTAATTAATTATTCGTATTTTTTATCTTAGATATTGTTAGTTTTTTAGAAAAAAATATTTTTTTAAAAATAATATCCTTTGGATACAATTTGCTTACATATTATTAATAGTTGGGTGTGAGTTCGAATTGAAAATATTAATATTAATAATTTATAAATTTATACATTTTATAAACACTTTATACGACCGATTGGATTTTTCTAGTTCTTTTTAAATAATATGTATAAGTAGCTTTTAAAAGATCATTATTTAAGTGATTCCTCCTATAATTATTGTATGAAATACAGATCAGACGATGAACTAGTAATTATTATATTATTTCACAAAATCGATATTAAACTTGTGACCCACATACATAATTAGATACGTCGATCATTGTTAATTTCTGCAATATATATATATAAATATTTCATTCGTATGTGTTTATGTATGTATATATATAAATACTTATAAAACAATTAAGAGCTTTTATAGTAGACATAAAATAAAAATAGAAATCTATTTCCAAAAAATATAAATAAAAGTCGCCCCCAAAAAAATGTAATAAGAATCGTAAACTTGTACGTAAACAACATAGTAATATTACATATTAAAAAAAAAAACTGGAAAAAATTCTAAACCTAGATCGAAAGATATTGACAGGGAAAAATAATATCTCTCTGGAGACTTTCATCCAGTTGAGAAATTGAAATCTATGATAACATTAAGATGACATCGAAAAAAGGTACAGAACGAATATGAGAATATATTTTCAAATCCATTATTTTAAAAGTTTCGTTAGCGATGTTATTTCATTATAAAATTTTTGATTACATCGAACGGATATTCATATCGTTATTGAGTTGTTGTTGATATATTGTAAAATCGTACGTATGTGGCAAAGTTTATTGTTTAGAATGTATCAAATTTCTAATCGTCTCGATTTCTAGTGAAATGTTTATGTGTGTGTGTGTATAAAAAAATAAGATTGTATTTGAAGATGTTGGATATTTAAATGACGAATAGTATGACAAAATGACAGATAATCAATTTTAAACAAAAAAAAGTACAACACCAAGTTTCTCATATATTCTGCTGCATATATTTTACTAGCGATGATAGATCTATCGAGATATATGAAAAAACTTCATACAAAAAAAACACACACACAAATATGTATTTGTGTATATATATATATGTATGTATGTATATATATATATATATATAAACAAATATTTTCGCAGGTATATTTCAATAAACAACATATCCAACTATATGGAAAGAATGTATAGCTGTGAGAAATTAGTCGATTTTTTATTCATCTCACTTTCCCTGTTTGAGAAAATACATTATTTATGTATTAATGGGGTGTGGGTAGGTACAGCCCGAGCGTGTCGACCTGATTCTCTACACTATGCACACACACACACACACACACATTTGTATAGCAGTTGCGAACGGAACCTAAGAGTCAGCAGACCCGCTGCCACCCTGTTTTAACCCATGCCCCTTATCTCACGGCTTGTTATGTTGTGAATCCAAAACACGGTATATATGTAATACTTTCTGCTAGTTGAATAGCGTCGTTCGATTCCGTACGTTTTATCGTACGGGTAAGAATTTCTTTATCTCTTTATGGCATTCTATCTATTTATTTATATATATTTTTTCTTTTCTTGCTGCTATATTGAAAGTTAGCTCTCGTCATCCTCTATTTTCATATAAAAACCTTGTGATCCTATTTAAAGATTTCAACGTATTACGCGAAAGGTACGATTATTATTTTGAATTATTATATTTCAGACTCTTGCTCGTCTCTTTTTATACGTTTTATATATAAATGTACTACAGTTTCATTCGCCATGATTTATAATGAAAATAATCGAAACATAAACGTCTAGATGTAATACCTAAATAACATTTAAAATTATCTTGAATATAGAAACAATATTATATGCTCTTTATCTTTGATATATAATACATATGTTTCTGTTCTTTGTATCTAGACTTAATGTGCACATTATTATTTCATATTGATGTGACAAAATGAAATATAGGTCGATATGTTTCAGTATTTATTCTGATATGCAGTTTATATTTATATATCTTCTGATTATATGGAAAAAAATTCGACATTTTAACTAAAATTTATTGCTCTATACAATAGTAATTTTTTACAACGGAAACAATATCAAAACTCGTTAAACTTTCTTATTAGAAATCATTCTATCTTAAAAATATTAATAAAGCTGAGATTGTTTTGAAAATTTCGAATTTAAATCATCACACGGATGTACATTGCAAGTACATATATTCTTATATGAAATTTGATTTTTTTTTCATTCACATTCTATGTGAAATATATTTCTATTTATTATTTTACATGAACGTTGAGTATTTTAAACTTTAATCGATTATTTTTTTTTATTAAAAATAAAATATTTTTTATCGTAAGTTGAAAATAAATAATGGGATTTCAATTGGAATATGTATGTAGAACGATCGTTTTTATCAAAGAGAAATCAACATTAATAAATGTACGTCAATAAATATGTCGATATATATATATATATATATATATATGTTCGTATGTACATGTGTGTGTGTGTGTGTGTGTGTAAGGGTTCGTTCGTAAACATAAATGGATTAATATAAATACATATATATTAAAAACAGATTAAAATATCGTCCACGTCCGCATCGCATCTGACAGAAAAGTAATCAAGATAATGAAAAAAGAAACGTTTTTTTCGTGTACATGTTACACGTTAAAACGTTTTCTAAATATCGAAACGACGCAAAGAGAATCAGCTTAAAACGTAATAAACATCGAGTGGGCAAGCATAAAAACGTGACATTTTTAATGTTTATTTTTGTAGTCATCGCCGGGGAATATATTCTCGTGCATATTTTATGTTTTACATTTTCCAGCTGCTTGTTTATTGCTGCGGTTACAATCATTATTTTCACTGTTTCTCTCGGTTTTATACGCGCGCGTCGCGCGAAACAGACGCATTTTTCATTTGATTTACTTTTTCCTTCGTTCGGCGTGAAAATGGATCGTCGATCTTTACCGTACTCGTTCGCTTTTTTCTTCGTCCTTTTTTCTTTTTCTTTGTTCGGTTCAATGAACATTTGATTGGCCGAGTCACAAACAACGTACCTTATCTTAACGTGATCATACATCGACGTGCGCTGCTCTTTCTTTTGCTTCGTCTCCTCTATCGAACTAATCGAAAACCGCCGTACAAGTTTTTTTTTCAATAATAAATTAACGACAATTTATATATATTTCAAATATCCTATTACTTTATGTCATATCGAATAGATTGATCGTGAAAATGTTTCGAGATTATCCAAATAAAAACTCTAAACGATCAGCAAACATTTTAGGTAGCAGCAGCAGCAGCAGTAACAATAACTGTTCAATAGATATTTAAACTTGCAAAAAAAAAAAGAAATAACATACAGAACGGTTGTATTTCACGTAAAAACAACAGATTAACATACCTTGATTTATTGCTACAATAAAACAGTCGTTCTTATAATATTGTATCATTTTATTATCTACAAAACGACGTTATACAAGCAGCGTGTCTCGAACAAAAAGGATTATACGATGAACAAATATAAAAAACACTGTAAAGTCATTCGAAGAAATTGTTCGAAAATACATACGGCTGATTTCTCGTTATAAATTCGGATCGAATTTCTATTTAATTGCAAAAACATTATGTACAAAATTGAAAGTAATAAAAAAATGAATAAATCGACAAGATTTTATATTGACAGATTGTACACACGCCTCTGGTTATATTCTTTAGATGTTTTTTTTTCACATATATGTTTTTAAATAAATTATTTTTGCAGAGAAGTTTTGTGGAAAATTTATTTATCAATTTTTATCTACACATACATTTATATATATATATATATATATATATATATATATATATATATATACACTGACGTATATAAGTCATCGCCATATGGGTAACATAAATAATTTATTGATATAATTCAATAAAGTGGTTAAATTAAAAAAAATATTTAATTGAAAATAAATATAATGAATATTATATTTATCATCAATTAAATATTTTTTCAATTTAACGACTTTATTGAATTATATCAATAAATTACTTATGTTACCCATATGGCGATAACTTATACACATCAGTGTATATAATTGAACCATTTGTTCTAGTTTTACGTATGTAATTTATACTAGATTACAATCTATCATTTTTATATATGACCGTGCATTTAAATATAAGTCTATGATCGTATGGTTACTATCATTTCACTTGTCGTCATTTTTAATTCCCGTATCGTCGTCTTATTCTTCCACGTGTATTTCCTAGTCCTCTTGTACATTTCATCTCATTTGTATTGATGCAGTTGCCTATATATTGATATTTAGTTAACCGAGTTTGAATCGTTAATTTTACACAACGGCCGTATGGCGGCGTTCATGTAGACCAGCCCAGATTATCTTATTGGTCGCGGCCATTTGCAATGTGCAATTGACAAGTGAACCTGTTTGTTGTAATGTGTTTTAATTATTTATTTAATGTGTTAAACGCTCGATAAACTATTTGTAGAGTGATATTTGTCTTTATACATTCAAATTGGTTATTTTTTGAAAATGTACACTATATTGTTTTGTGATGGAACAACCGTATAGTACATCTAACTTTTTATATGATTTTTCAATACTTTCATCTGCAATGATATTTGTAATACGATCGACGTTTGTTTTTCGATTGTACGAAGGTATGCACTAAGTTAGTGATTATATACAACTATTATTTCGTTATATATAATTAAAATATAATATATTATTTTCGTTATATGAATATAATTTATTTATCTATTATTTCTTTAACCAATAACTTTTAAAAGTTGACATAACCCCTCTATTTATAATTGTGAATTTCATAAGCTGTCTAATGTCTTTTATTAAATGAAAACTTATATTTCTCTAGTAATGAACATTGTTGCAACGTTCGAGAGACAACTGTCGACAGTTGAAAAAACGGAGCTGTTCGTTTGCAGAGTGATATGAGAAACGATGGATCAACGTTCGATGCGTTTTGTAGCACGACGTACTCAATTACAGGTTTAGTACATGTTTTGTTTTTTTTGCACGGACCATTATCATCAAGACGGGGTTATTGCTGTTGATTTCTTTAGAACTGTTCGCATATATTTAGCTTTGCTCCGCGGTATGTTTTCTCCGTTAGGGGTTTCAGGCGCGGCATCGGTTTCTGGAGGGACTCGTCGTGTGGAGCAGTCTCGGTATACGCTCACGCTCTGCGTTCTGTAGCGTCATCGCGAGATATCCGGATCTCCTGCACAACCGGATTTCGTCACACGAAACCATGGAGGTACTATTGAGCCTATGAAATGGTCAATCGATGGGGCGATCCGCGCGTGCGGACGTGCCACGGCACCTGCCGGACACGTCGGCGATGAAGTTAGGGCGGACGGAGCGGTCCTAGAGTCGGTCGCGTGTCTCGCCCGTCCGTCGTTCCGACGTTTCTTAGAAAACGTTCACTAGCTTAGACGACCTTTTGCTCTTGCTCCGGGGCGGATGTTTTCTCCCTTGACATTCCGTTCCGAAGGACGGGTAACGGTTCGAGTTCAAGATCGACGGTGTTGTGACGTGACGTCAATACGGCCTGTCGGCAAACTCGGCTTTTTCCCCGCCGGGGGCGACGGCTCGTCGTGTTTGCGTTGCGTTTCCAGCCGTCACTTAAATCGAGAGGACTCGTGACGGTACCTGTCTCCTCCGTGCAAATATAGTTTACTTGTCCAGCTCGACGTTTCCGTTCTGTCGGGCGATCATCGGGTTCATCCGGCACGACTGGATTGCGTAAAGCATGACCGCAGTCGTTGCACTCGAGGACTTCCTGCGTCCGATCGTCGGGTTAGCTTCAGTTCAGTTGTCGGACGTACTTTAGGACCTGCGAACACCGTCGCCCCATAGTCGTCGTGGAGACGACAAAGTGACGGATGGTTGACGTGACGAGGCCGGCCTCGGAACGTTAGTCAAAAAGGTGTTTCGCAGCACTTAGGATTTGGCATGGGTTCACCAGTTCGAGATATGTGAAAAATGAAGGAGGAGCACGTGCACGTCCATTGTCGAACGATCGTCCGTCCTACGCCAAAGACAAGATTCGTCGCAGAAAGAGAAACGACAACTGGTCAATTTAGGCGAATTGACTTTTTATTTACGATTTTTTTTTAAATTTCATTAATTTAAATTTAATTTATTTTTCTTTAGTAATTGGACGTACGATCCATTAGTCAATTGGATACATATTAGATAGATCTCACAAAAAAATCTATTTAATTTTTCAAGAAAAAAAGTCATACGCCTGTCTATACAATGTTATAAAATAAAACTGGTCCGATGGACAAATATAAAGGTGAACTACGATATATTAAATTTGATATTGAAAACATTATGTTTAAATAGAAAAGTTTTTGATCAATACATCCTTTATGCTGTCATACATGGCACGATACATGGGTCTTATTTTATATGATATAAATATGTATTCAAGACTGTAATTACATTTATTTAAATCATTACAATTACTAATTTGTAACAAAATAAGTTTTCTTTGAAATATTTGCGCTTATTTTATTTTTCTGATTTTATCATTTGATATTCCTTGACCAATGAGTAGGTATAGAAAGTTTTTAGAATTTTGAAAAGTGTACCAGAAAAGTACTATTTTTGAATGTGAATAACATTGCGTACTTATCATGCATATATCATCAAATAATATGTATAGTTTTCATTTGGATCATTTACTCGCCTATGATAATTACATTTAGTAATTGGTGTACATATGTGTGTATGTATTTGTATATTTATATATATATATATATATATATATATATATATATATATATATATATAAAAAGAATGATTGTTTGTGTTAAACATAATTCACTCTCCGATTTTTGATAATCGATCGATTAAAAATACACACACACACACACAAACGAACAATCCATATCTGGCGGATATTAACAGATAACGGCCAACAGAAGAGGTAAAACGTCGCTCTCGTTTGACATTTAAAGTGACTGCCTTTCTTCGTCGACTTATCTGATATCGTGCACACAGCTTTTGATGTATTACGCTCGGTACCAGATGTGCAACGTCGTGTTGTATTCATTTTACCGAACAATTTACTCGTCTATAAATAGAACACGATCAATATCACCTTCAGTCACCGGCTCGTATTAACATTTATTGTTTATATGACGGAAATATAATATTAATCTTAATGTACGATGTGTTTTTCTTCAGTATGTGACCACAATATGAAAGCATTTCAGCGTCGAAGGTCAAGATGTGTGCAACCGCGAATGTAATATGACTTGCTCTATCATAAAATAACACCAGACACTATTGTCTTACGACTTGTACGTTCGAATTAAATAATAAGCTCTCGTTACTGAACCACGTATTTATATTATATTATATATATATATATATATATATATACATATATATATATATATATATATATATATATATGTATGTATATGTATATGTATATGTATATATATATATATGTATATATGTATGTATGTATGTAAAGTATTTGAAGTCGTAACTTTTTTTATATTCATAAAATTCTCATATTGCAAATTTATCTTAGAGTATTGTTTTATTTTACATACATACATATATTCTTGTCAGTTATCATTCATTCGAAATAAACTTTGAGATTCAATAATTAGAAACGTATGAATCGTGAATATTTGTTTACAGAGAAAAGATTTGCAAAACATACAGTCAATGCATTCATGACTACAAAGAAAATATATTTTTTATCATTTATAAGTATAGCACTATTTAAAATAGTATTGAACAAATATTGAAGTAAAGAACAAATACAAATGAATGATGTGTTTTCAATAATTATCTGAAATAGTAGGATTTAAATTTCTTTTTGAGAAATTGTTCGTTTTTAGTCGTTTTTTATTCAATAATAATTTAAAGAAAGTAATGTCATTAATGTTATTGTTAAACGATTAAAATTATAAAAATAACATGTTGATTAGAAACATTGTTCGTTTTTAAAAATACATACTTTTAGAATAAAAATGATTTCAAGAATAAATACATTTTAATCCAGTCAAAACAATGTTTGAAAAAGATTTGTTTTAATTATTTTTTATTTAAAGAACATTTTCACCATTTCTGGAAATAAATCTGTTTTATTTTTTTTAAAAAAAAAAAACATTGATTATTTGAAAATTTAAAATATCATTTTTATACACAATCGATAGTTGTAAATAATATTTAACCTCTATTATTATTATTTTCAGTACATAAAATTGAATCTTGATCAATGTAAATTCTCAGAATCAAATTACTTACATTACATTTGTATTTGTCTATAAAAATTCAATAGACTAAATATAATTGATGTCGATCTTTGTAACAACGCCAATTTATCTAATAAACAATATAAATCCATGAATTCGTCAAACGTTACAGTTTTTTTTAAAAAAAAAGTTTTGTGAAATTTTTCCTCGAAACTCTATTTAAAGTTTTGCATCATTTTCTTCTTTGTTAACAAACATACAAGAGCTTCAAAAACATTTCGCAAAGTTTGTATTGTGTGTTAAAAAACAAATTTTCTAAAGTTGATAAGCTTTTATTAAAATTATTTTTATATACTTACTACAAATGTTTTTATTATACATTTACATCATAATTATACGTTCATACATACATACATACATACATATATGTGTAAATTAATTGAAATAGTATTTTTTAATTTGTAATAAACGGTTATAATCAATCTTTTTCGTAAACTATATGAACGTATGTTATTCTCGGATTCTCTTGAATATTTTATTCGAATTACATTGTAATAAACAGCTGTAAAGATAGCAATAGAAATATCTATATTATTTTTATGGACGCTAATGAAAAATGTTTATTTTCTCGTCGTCGCATTTGATATTTAGTATTATTTGATCGTTTTCATAATGGTTTTAACGAATTCGAAAGACGAAGCACAGATATACATAAATGTTATCCGAACGAAACAGTTCGTCGTAGATATAGCGTCGAATCATTCGCTGATAAAAATAGTTGTATGTTTTCTCGAGCGAATATGTTACAACAGTACATTAATATAATCGGTTTAAGAAAATATCCAGTCGAGAAAAATAGACGAGTGGATATTAAGTGTATCGCTGTAAGAACGACCCGACGGCAGACAATAATCTTTCGAACCCAATGCATAAGTCAACAAGTTAGTTTAGTGTACAGATGATGACTCGGTTCAAGACGGGCGTTCGCAATTCATCATGACTAGAGAAGAGAGCTTAGCATCCGAGCGAGATTGAACGGAAGAGCGGATGAAACCGAGCCAACGGAGCAAACGGGCCGCGCGTGCTACTCGACTCGTCTGTTCTCGTCTCGCCGATAAGAACGGGTGCGAGCGAGAAGACGACGGAGCCGACGACGGATGAAGAAACGGGACAAAACAGAAAAACCTCTTCATACGCACAGATGGAACTCGAGTAATCCCCAGCAGAAGAACTCACCGTGTATTATCCAGAGCTTAGCGTTCCGAGAAAATATGATACTGTGTCTGTCTCTGTACGTTTGTATATGTTTTTGTTTCGTTCGTCCGTTATCTAAATTTCAATATTTTTCGCTGCCGCGACTTATTGTTCGACAATGTTGTTGTGTTCTCTTTTTAGAATTGCGGAAATTCATGTGGCACGAGCAGTTCCCTAAGTGCTTTCATATTTATTTCTCGTGAAATGAACACATATTCAAATATAATACGCGTACACTACTTTATACACACACACACACACATCTTTCACGTTAGGTAAATGAAATGCAATGCAATACGTGGTAAATTACCACCGATATAAAATATTTTTCGAATAGATAATAAATTAACGAGTTTCCTTATCAATTTTTTAAAATATTTTCACTTCTTAACAATTCTCTACTTGCAGATTATTTTTAAAACACAATTACATGAGTAAAATTTATTTTTTTTTATGTATTTTAAAAAGACACGTCATCCAACGTAACTTTGCCTTTTTCTTTTCTATTGAATAACTCTCTCGATACATATATATATATTTATATGACAAAATGTTCAAAGTAATTAAAAACTTCACTACTCTATCGTCTATTTACATATACAAGTCAACATCGTGCTTTCTAAATTAAAAGTGTAAAACATTTTCTCGTAGATCGTGTAGTGAACAAACTGAAGGTTGTAATTTCCTCATATTTATTTATGCTTGTGTGTTTTATTGTGCTTTTAAAATCAATTTCCATTCGCAAGAATATCCTGCATTTTAATAATTAAATATTCATATCACTTTAGGTTATCGTCTTGATATTGAACGTGTTTATTTTTTCTTTTCGTTGTATTTCTTTCACAATTTAATGATATATATGTGTACGTATAAATATGAATTCATTATTGGAAAGCTATATTACATTCGAATGAAACTTTTCAATGACAAACACCGCCACCGCCGCCATCACCGACTACTACCACTTAAACAGAACAACGCACGACACAACTTATCGTCTATAATCAAGAAAAATGACCCCTGTTCAAATTCAAACTACCGATTCTTCAATAAAATATTGAATACGTGCCGTCAGTCACAGCGCACCTGTAATTTAGCCAAATGTAGATTTTTGACTGAGAGCTGCTGGCAGCCAAGCACACACATCTATATCTATTTATTTATTGATCCGCGTAATATGAAAACGTGCATATTATTTGTAGACAGCGTGTATTGTAAATTAATATTAATGCATTTTTGATCATTCGTGACACGGGCTCATTGTTTTCGTTTCGTGCTGTAATCTGTTTGGATATAAATACGAGAGAGAGACTCTCTCTCGTACACTGAAGAGTGAGTGTACGTGTTGCGTTCGAAATCGCCTAAACGATGAACAATACAAAATATATTCCGCATGTGTATATAATATGGATTGACTCGGTTCGGTTCTTGTAGAATTCCATTTAACAGATCAGTTATTTAGAGCGTAGTACTCTCGCATCTTATTCACACTGCACATAAACACTTTGTCATTTATGAAAATATAACACGTTTGACAATATTAGTTTGTTTGACGGCGGTGATTCATGTTTGATATAAAAAAATCAATTTCAAAACAATACGGTTCTGCTAGTTTCTTTCTTGATTTATTTTTTTTAAAAAAAAGAAAATGATCAAAAATTCTCTTGACAAATAATAATACAATATCACCAAAATGAAACATTCGTGATTTTCACATATCAATATATAAGTTTTTAACAAGTAACCGGTTCAAAAATATAAATTATTAATATAACACCACTGCTGTTGAAACATACTAGTGAGTAATCAATTGATTAGTTGAATTAACTTTTTGGATATTCCATTTAAAACGATGCTTGTTCAACAAGAGAAGCTTATTAGGAGGGAACATTGGACGTATAAAAATAAATATTTTTAGAAAACGTTCGATATTAAGATACAATCTACTTTATTTGACTGCATAGCATTATACTGTTCAACATTGTAGTAATAAATTATAGACATTTTATACGAAAATACCAATTAAATAAAAAGAAAGCTTCGAGCTAATAGTAAAGCTACACACAAGTCGCCATGGAAAAACGTATATTTGAATAAACTTGTTTCGTAAAATAAAATTGTATTCAAATGCTTTCATATCAAAAAAAAAACTATGTCAATCATTTACAAAATACACATATACATAAATATATATATATGTATGTGTGTGAATACTTCTATTTATACTGACGTATTTATTTGTATCAAGTAAAATAGACGTACGTGGGTGAATGTTTTTCTTTAAAAACGTAAAAAGCATATTTATTCTTATTTTTTTATCAAAACTTGAAAAATATATCAAATATGTATACGTTATATCTTTAGAAATTTTTTTTTTGGAAACACTGCTAATACAATTCATATATGTAGATATAAATAAATTTTATAACTTATTCATATTTATTGATTTATATATATATATATATATATATATATATATATATATATATATAAATGTGTGTTAAAAAAACATCTAATCAACGAAATGTAAAAAAATATTAGGTTAGGTTTAAACATAAAACAGTTTGTTTAATTTTCCTCGAGTAATTGTAACTTCAACGTCACAAGATTTCATTAAAGTTTGATTAATTACTTATTGTTCGTTCTTTGTTCCTTCTGCTTATTTCGACGACGTTATCTTTATATTATAACATAGATACGTGAAATAAATTTTATCTCTCAATTCTCTATGTGCACGAAGAAAATATCCAAACATATTTACTTATTAAATATGTTAAACCAAACTTGATGTTGACCAGTTTTAGTATTTTTTTGATCAATTGATAAACGGAATAATAGTGTTGTCGTTAATTTAAAAATTTGTATCAAAATAATATAATACTTATAGAGAGTATTTTTAGAAGAAATTACAATTCTTATATATTTTTCTGAAAATCACAATGGTAAAAAAAACGTTACAAGTGAATGAAATTAAACAATTTTGTTTGTTATTTAGTCAATATATTTTATAACAAGTTAATATTTTATTTACTGTATGCCATAAAGGGCAACGAAACGACAATTTATATTATATACATAAAATTTCGTAAAACATAAACACGATCAGCTATAAAATTTCTAACAAATATTTCAATAAAATCCATCCAGACGCCAAAAAATAAATAAAAAAAAACCCAGTATATGACCCATTTCTATTTTGCTCGTATTTCGTTTTTTTTTTCAACAAGTACATCGATACAAACGTTTACGTATAATGCAATTAAACGAATAACGAATTCAATACAACGTGAAACCACGTGCACGTGTGTATTTAGAAACTCGTAAATGGCAGATTGTAAATCGTAGATTTAATTTATAGTTCGTCTATGCGATAAACAATCGTACAAAAACAGCCAGATCCGTTGCGAGATCCGTTGAGTGCATTTCCATAATTGCATATTCAGCTAATGCTAGTCATTAGGCTGATGTGGTGCTCTATTCTGGTTTGTTTCAGCGCTATTAAAAGCAGATGTGCATCGGCTGAATGAACGGACAATTTATTTACAGTAGTCAAATATGAGTTCGGTTTCATTTTGTGTAATTGATAAATATCTCTATTAATGAAATAAATGAAAGGGGTTGATGAATTTTCAATCTTTGTTCTTGACATTGAATAGTTTTCTCAATTTTTTCTTCTAAGCCGGAATTATTTTATAAAACTCGAAATTGTTTACTTGATAGCATTGGTCCTGTTGATAAAATTAAAAAATAAACTGTCTCTTAATTTATTCTCAACGTGTATGTCTATAAATTAGTAGTGAAACAAGTTATAATTATTTTAACATTCGCATCATATGTCCTGTTACAAAATATTTCCAACGATTAGAAATGTAAATACACAAATGTATAACTGAGAGTTGTACGTTGATTTTTCAACGATAATTAATCCGACACGAAAGTCGTATGTACGTATGTATGTATTTTGTATGTGTGTGTTCGTCGTTTTTAAAGACGAATTCGTTTCGTTACACTGTCTCATCGGCAACTAATGAACCCTAAACCACTCACGGCCTAAGATGTCTAGTGTTTTCTGAACAGATCTTAGACGAAACACGCAATTTCTCGCAATTTTCGAATAACCTAGCGCTAAACCAATTACATCTAGCCAACGCTGTCAAAGTAAACAAACGGACGTAGAGAACCGCCCGACATTCACATGTTGCGGTTCTAATGGAGAACATTACACCGGTCGGTCGCTGTTGCGGCCCTACATCTTCCACATCCACCGCGCCCGCTCCTTCTCACATCGACCGTACCGACGATCCGTCCTCACGACGCACCCACACCGGCCCGGAGTCCATAATGTAACCGTCGAGACCTTGCATAGAGAAGTTCTGTAGAACGAGGCCGCCGTGTGGTGTAAGCTGATAAGCATTTTCATCGACAATAGAAAGTCAACTTGTTGCAGAAGGTCGAAGTTCGCTGCTTATTGTAGAAAATCGACTCCCCTGCTTCTAATAAATACATACCTTCGTACACACACACACACACACGTGTATAGAGTACTACGTTTTATAAATGCTATTTGTAAACTATAAACTGTACGAATATATTAAATTATTTATACAATTTGGGAATTAAATGTTGTATGGAAGTTATCAAAGGATTTCGTTTAGATATTCGCAATGTTACAGTTACAATTTACGATTCTGTTATATATCAATGGAAAAATATGTCTGCATAAGCATACGGAGAAAATCATATAACCATATATATAATTTTCTACATTTTATTTTCCACGTTTACAATATTTGTCTTCTTTTTAAAATTACTCTTGCTCACTTGGTCGTGTCAAATCAAATCGTTCGAAATAGCAATTTCCACCTAAATTATTAATATTTTTTTTATATGCATTCTTCAATATTTATCTATAAATCTATATTCAGTAATAAATCCTCAACGTACATTATTATTGTTGTTATTAGCAAATAACATTTGGATGAGATATTAAATTCTAACGTTTAAAAATTCATAAAATAATTTGAGAGAATATAATAATTGATTAAAATTAAAATGTTTCTTTAAAAAGAATCAAAATTTCAATTGAGATTAATTTTGATAGTAATTTTGTACAAGACTGATTTAAAATAGTAAATTATGAATCATATATTATACGTAATCATCATCATCATTAGCCTCTTTTGATTTTATATATATATATAAAAAATCAAAAGCTCTAGTAATAAAATATTCATAGCAACGCAATCCGGTTGCAAGATGTAATCTCGTCGTTCATTTGCATCGATATAAAGTTAGAATTGAAACAAGTCTGTATCTAATTAGATGATATATTATTCTTTTTTACATTAACTCGTCGATTCGAGCTAAACGCCATTGTATTTCTGGCTAAGTAAACGTTCGTAACTGTGCATTAAGCCACCACCACCACCTATCTGTGCGGTGCATTCAAGTACAGCCAGACTTTCAACAATTGAAAATGTAATATCGCGACATCATTGTATGGTCGGTCGGTCTACGGTTATATTTCTGTGCAGAGGACGTACACTACATTTAAATGAAATTATATATTCATATGGAATGAAATGCATGAATGTGCAATACAAAGTACACACGAATTTAATATGCATTTGTCGTGTTTTATGGTAGAAAAAAAATGCTTCAGACGAGATGTTGTTATGTGTCTGTAAATATATGTAATGTAAGAGTGGATCCGAGAAATGCCGGCTACATTACCAGTAGGGTTTTTACGAGGCCGTCGTGGCCGATTTAAATTTAAATTTTATTTCGGCTTTAATTGTAAAAAAGGTTGTACTCTCTTTCATAATAAGCACGAGTAAAAATGTGTGAAAAGTTATGTTCTTTTCGGTTGGCTTCTGTTTATTTACAATACACATACATACGTATATATATATATATATATATATATGTGTGTGTGTGTGTGTGTGTGTATGTATGAATTATTCAAAATTACTATAAAAAAAAACTTTAATATTTTATTACCGAAATCATTTTGATTAAAAACATCATATAAACTTATTTCATTATTTATATTCTTAAAAGATATCTAAATTGATATCATAAATACACTAGATCAATTCAAAAAGTTACGAATGTAAACAAAAAAAAATTATATAAATTGAACTCAAAACTAAATTACTTTTGAAAACATATTCTTCGAGTTTAAATAAAAGCTCGATACGTTCAAATCACGAATCTCACAGACGATTTATTTTTACGAATTTTAATTTTAATTTCTGTACAGTGCATTGTTTATCATATTTATATATAAATATATGATAAATGCAAAAAATGTTCATGTATAATATACAGTCACTCGTATGATTTAAACCCGCAAAAGTTTTCTGTTTTACGTTTATTGTAAGAATGTTTCAAAATTTAATAACTTTCGTACTATAAAAGTTTTTTTGTGTTCTTGTATTCGATTCGGTCATTAAAAAGTTATTCAATAACAATTAATCAAAATCGAACAATACAAATCCGATAACGAAGAATACGAAGAAAAAACAACAACAACAACGAACGTCGCGGTTGTTGTTCTAAAGAGATGAACTCTAACAAGCGTGTGTTCGTTTAATGCGAGACTGCTTTGCTTTGAAAGCTCTACAAGAGAATTAATGTTCGTTTTGCTCGTGCTATCTGTTGTTTAATGCCGAGCTAATGCAACGTTTCAGTACATCATTACTGTTTAAATACATATATCGTCGTGATGTTACCATATACAGTTGACTCACTATCGTAACAGGTAACTCGAATGTTACAGCTGAAGTTTACATCGATTTAATGTATGTTTGCTCGTGCGACGTGTGTGTGTGTTTTCAATGTTATATCGCATTAACTCGCTTGTTTAATAGATCAGTTCTGTAAAAGTAAGTAAACTGTTGTGTACGGTTGACCTGAAAATCTAAATGTAATTATTAAACTGGGTTAGACACAAATAGTGTCTGATAGACAGATAGAAAAATAAGATTTCCGAATGCGGACTGAATAATTTTATGCATGTGCAAATACGATTTCGTTGAAATAAATTAGTTTTTCATATTGAACTCTACCATAAATCTGTCTATCCTATCCAATATCATCATATACGATTGAGAAAATCGTTTCGATTTTTTTTCAAACGACGATGACATAAATAGACTCTAATTGAACGAGACTCGAATTCATTGTTGAAAAATTCATTTTTTTAAAAAAAAAAGAAAATATGTCTTAGCGTAACGTCTGTTAAAGCAATTTATATGTCTAATAAGGGAGAGAAAAGTTTTGTATAGAACGTCTGGAGTTTCGGGTTTCTCACATAAATTTATGAAAATGTTACACAATGTATAGCAGTGTCGTGTTGTTTGTAAAACAATGGTTTTAAATGTGTATGTACCTAATGCTCTGTACTTATTACCCATTTTAGGAGTGAATTTTCATTCGTTTTGCTCTATGAAACATCGTATGAAATTATTATGTATGTATAATAAACAACGAACTGAATAATAAAAAAGAAAGTTTTATTCGCGTACATTTTTTTCACTCGTGTTAATTTTTCGCTCGTTCCAATTTATTAAATTATTATACGTACATGTCGGGAAATTATACGGTACGTTATGTGTACATTTCAAGAAAATATACGTTGCATTATTATACTAGATATGAATAGAGTGATCATTCGTGCAAGTACTTTTTTTTTAATATATAATAATTATCTATTCATTTACTTATTGTCACTTGAAATAAATTATAAGAACGGATATACAGAACAAACAAACTATTCTCTTCATCTTAAATAGATTTGTTCGCTCTCCTCTGATCATTTTCAGACGTATATTGAAATATTTTTTTTAAAAAAAAAATCAAAAAAGGGAAAAAGACGAAATCAATAAAGAAACGTCGCCAACATTTTTAATCGTTCTTTTTTAATTGACACCGAGCATCGAAAATTGACAATATTACCTTTATATCAATAATAAAAGTAATCCATTTATACCGTTTTATTTTTACGTTTCGCGCTCGCTGCAAATCGTAACAAAACGTTGCAAAAAAATATCTATACGAACACGTCGTCGCGCGAGAGAGACGTTCGCATCGTAACAGATCGGTGTGTGTCCGTTCAACACGCCCGTCGCTGCGCATTGCGAACCTACGATCAACAGGTCATGCGACACTTGAGTAACCCATAGATTACCACATCGCTGTGATAATGACATATAGCATTAATGTCTACGCAAATTTATGCATATTTAATTGATTTTTGATTACGTTTCGGCCCTTTTTTCCATTATATTCAATTCGTTGTACGATAAATCGGCGACTGTGACGGATTTAGTTCAATTTTTCATGTTATTACGTCGTGAAAATGCACCGACACCGATTTAATTGTTGTTGTTTATTTTCAGTTTAACTAATTTGAATACGCGTTTTTATTTCTATTCATAAAACCGCTGCAGTATTTCATAAAAGCTGTCGTGTCAAGTTAAATAAAAAAAAAAAAAAACAGAAATAATCTTTTAAAACTTTTGTCACTTATAGGTTTATATCAAATGGTTCTCTTGTCATCTAAAAATATATGACCCTTACTGATTTTTACATATAAATTCATTTTATTAAATACTATAGTATATCATCCAATCTAGAGTCATATAAGCCATTTGTACGACGTTTAAAAATGTATAATTATTTAAAAATTTCGATTGATACGTAATGTCATTGAACATTTTTATCCTATTTTAACTTTGTTCATACTGACTTAGTAATTCATCAGTTTTTTAAGTAATTATTTATAATATTTTTAAAAAAATCAAAAAACAGATTAATGATATCGATTATATTCCAAAAAGGCGTAAGTAAAAAATAATTTTATTATTTTCAACACTGATGTATGCAGTCATTTCTCTCTTTATATATATATAATGTAAATGTGTGGAAATATATAAATTATACGTGTGTGTGGAATATAGTTTCCGTTTCATTTACTTTATTTTTATCCCGTTTATATATATATATATATATATATATATATATATATATATATATATATATATATATATATATATATATATATATAAAATCCAATTATATTCATACAAAAGTTCTCGCCTACATGTCGCGTGACGTTGCATTCAATAAATATTTGCAATTTTATTTTATGTCACGGATATTGCACACATAAATATTGCATGCAAATTACTTCCTTGTAAAAACGTTGTATACTTTTCTCGACAATGTTACAAAATGATTTTCTTTCGAGCATCTTTATTATATTATCGTTTTTTTCAATTCATTTACTTTTAACACCGTCAACGAATGGAATATGTTCATATCAGTAATTATTAAAGCACACATTTGTTTATTCGTATCGTTAACTTTCAATACTTTCTTATATAATTTAAAGTTCTAATATTTTTTTTAATATTTATATACTCGTATATATAATTTTAAAAAAAATCGTTTATAAAATGTTTTCATCGTTTCGATAGAACATTTCTCGGTTTCTATATTCCACACCAGTCCGATTGAAAAAAGCACACACACACACGTTAGTGTAAATTATTTCATTTAGTGTTCGACTAAAAAATCCTGTCACCGTCGATCGATGGCCGTAACTTCGTCGTCGCGTTCACATATCGAATCGACGAACTCATAAGTTGCGAAGTGTACTTGACAGCAAACCGAAAGTTATTTCAACGCACTGCTTATGTTTATAATGGTTGGAAGTCGACCACTTCATAATTCAATTAGGAAACGCGTACAAGTGTTACAACAACACAATGTTCGTACGAGTGCTGAACACTGACATAAACGTTCTCGCGTCCGTGGCGCTGAAGTCTCGTGACTCGCTGTTGTATTTATTCAGCCGATATGTTCAACCGTTAAACTGGCACCGTGCTGAACAATTTTCATTGTATTGATTTTACGACGGATTTGAACAATTATAAAACAATATATATAAAAGGGGTGGGAGAGAGAGAGAGGATCGTAAGAATAGATATTGTACCAGGATTGAACACATTGATCGATTCAACTTCAAAAACTAAAAAAAACGAATTATTTGCAAACTTCGTGTATCTGTTAAAAATATATGATTACATCAATGAAAAAAAATACCTAACTTTTTTAAATATGTTTTAATAGTTTCTTTTATTGTACCGTACTGCAGTCAGTGTCAACTCTTTTATCATTTTACCTTGCCACATAAATTAACGATTTAAAAAAAAGACACAAGTCATTATAATCGATAGTAAAAATATAAAGAAAAAAATACATTTGCAACAACTATTCTTCAGCACTTGTACAAAATGAAATATAATCAGAGATACTATAAAAATTCTTATCAATGTTTTCAATCATTGCTCATTATTTTCTTGAGCTCTTGTTGCATATTTATTTTAGAACGGAGCTATATAAAACTTTCTATAAAATATTCAGTAACTGTTCGTTTAGAAATTATAATGTGGTCGTTAAAACATACAGATGCATTTCAAAATAAACAATAATTAATAACAACTTTACTGAAAATAAGATGTTGAGAAATTAATTCATTTGAAATGAAAATTCACTCAGTACTCTTATAGAGAACTTGTGTGTAATTTGGAAAATTTTAAAGAACTCGTACGTTTGAGGAATAATAAATATTTTGTATATCATTCAAGTTACAATAGCAAATACTAACTAAAAGACTTTGAAGTTTATAATTTACAATTGTGTATATATATATATATATATATATATATATATATATATATATATATATATATATATATATATATATATGTATGAACATACGAAAACAGGAATGTAAACTCGTAACTAACAACATGCAAAGACACTATTGCATGTTTAATTCAACTACAATTTCAACCAGTCGGTGCTCAACGGTAGCACAAAGCTCTATGCTTAGATTTATTTTAATGATGTCAACGAAGAACTTAATCAGGTCACGAACTTTAAGGTTTTAATAACATCTCAGATTTCACTGTTCATCTTAATTGGTTACAGTTTATAGTACACGCTTAATAGTTGTTAATTATTTCATACAGACGATGCCGGTACAAAAAAAATATATATAGATATATACTCTGTTGTAAATTAATATCCAAAGGATCTTCGAGAAATTCCTGTAGTAAGACGAACTGGTCGAGATTGTTGTGCGACGTTTACTTTAGTCTAAGTAGATATGGAATCTGTGTCGGATTATATACACACACACACATAACAAATGTCTATTATCACTCATTGATAATAAATATAAATTATTCTTAAAATATGCAATTTTTTAATTTTATTTCCTATATTATTAAAATATTGAAATTTATTGTGTTTGTATTAGGTGATGTTTTAATAACAGTTTGTTAATATATTTCAAATGTAAGTGTATACGTAGATTTTTTGAATTATAACAATACAATTGATTTTTTTTAAAAAAAAACAGATATAAATATCTTTAAAGATGAAACATACATACTTTAATATTATCTGTTTCTGACTGAAATTACTTGTTAATAAATTAAAAAATTCTGTAAATATTGAATAAGAAAAAAATTCTTTTAAATAAGTTGACTAACTATCAAAAAAATCTATAATAATTTTGATGATTTTTTTTAGATTGTAATGTATTTATATGATTTTTTTTATTCAGCATTAAATTTTATTTGAAAACAGAACGAAATATGTAAAACTTTCTGAAAACAATACCGATAGAAATAAATCGTAAACACATAAAAACAATAAATCTACTTTCAGTTGTAATTTTGTAGATCTCGATATATACATTTATATATATATATATATATATATATATATATATATATATATATATATATACATAAATGAAAAAAAGAACACGAGTGTATAGAAATAACAGACGCATGTATGTGAAAAATAATAAATAACTATTAGACATTATTTGGTAATAAATATTCGAAATGAATTTTAATTCAATAACGTCTAGCAATAAATAAAATGTGAATATTGTAGAGCACAGGTAAGCCCGTCGACGAATAAACCTATATATTAATATTGCGCATAGCATTACGCGTTTGTGTGTGTGTGTGTGCGGGTGCGTGTGTGTGTATGTTGTCTTTTGAGAGATTTGCGACTCTCGTAGTAAACACGGCTGTAAATTATTAACTAGTTTTTCTTGAAGGTTATTGTGAAGACTCTTGCCATGCCTCCCACATAAACTCTAGCGGTTCATTAGCAAGTTCAAACAGCCACATGTTGGTAATTAAAAGCCTTTTGCATAATTAGGAAACTTAATTAATTTACCATTAAAACTGTTTCTCGAGGTGGTGAGATTTTTTAACAGATTTACATTTTTTATTCTCGTGAAAACCGATTTCAGTCATACGCGTATTAATAATAATATATGTATATCGATATTCACATGAATTGATTTATTTATTTCCAATAATAATAATAATAATGATTCGAAATATGTTTCATTCCCTAAATCGAATATTATTACATTCGGTCAGTTTTTCATTCTTCGTATATTAAAAAGTAATTCACAAGAAAATGTACATTATTGTTGTCATACATGGAACTGAAATATTTCAATGTCAGTAGAAATATTATAGAACTATTTTGATTTATATACCCTTTTTATTAATCTATTTACATTTTTAAATATTCCTTTTTATTGCATTCTGAAATGATTTACTAACGAACATAAATATGAAGAAAAATAATAAATAATATATTTCTTTTTTGGAACATTTGATTTATTTATGTAAATTCAAATCGCATCATATGAGAATAAAAGAATATATTAAAAAAAATCTATTTATAATAGAATATCCTTTACGACACACAAAAAATTAATGCATAATAGAAAAGACCTTTTTTTATAAAAAAAATAATAATTATTGCTTTTGTTATATTTAACCATAATATGTTGCATATGTAAACTTACTAGCAAGTAATATCTTATTTACTTATAACTGATAATGTTCCATGTATAGAAAATTAATTTTAACTTTTATGATTCGTCTGAATTAATAATAATAGTTCTTAGTCATTAATCTTCAATCGTAACTGAAACAAATATAAATAATTTTTATATTCGTGTACAGGAATTGTAAATGAAAAAACAAATTGAGTTTTTTTCCGCAAAAATTTTCATAAAGTTATTTTTACAAATAATTACAAACCACTTATCTTTATAAAAAATTACAATGCTTCCATTTGTTCTGATTAATTATTCATTCGAATTATCTTCGATATTTTCAAGATAATTGTTCAAATGTAATCATCTTGTTTTATATGTACATAAGTATAAAGTTAATTAAATATATTATATTTTACTAATTGGATTTAAAAAATAAAATTGAAAAATTCGTTAATAAATTAACTTGTTCACATATTATTATGACTAATACATTGTAAATAAATACATTTAAGAAGCATTTCAAAATGATATAAATATATAAATGTGTGTGTGTATACATAAAATATGACTTATCATGTAAATTGCATTTCGTCGATTTAATATTATACAGAATTGAACAAAACTCGTTTCAGATAAAAATATCCATAACAATACTATATACACTTAGTACATTTATGTCAAATATGTTATGACAGTCGTTTGTACAACGTTATTTTATGTATGTGGTTTGGAAGGATTCTATTTTCGTTCATATATTGCGTGTAAGGAATTTTTTTTATTATTTACGTTCCAACGGAAAATGTACTAGCAATGGGAAGACAAATGTTTCAATATAGGCTTTTTTACATACATACATATATATATATATATATATATATATATATATATATATATATATATATATATATATATATATATATATATATATATATATATATATATATATATATATATATATATTATTTATATATATAATATAATATATCTATTTAGATTTTTTTTTAATAGAATTATTGGAAATAAATCAAATATAATCTACTCCATTTTATTATTTATTACTTTATGAAAAAAATTAATACTGATTTAATTTCTTTTTTTAATGATCTTTACTTTTAGTTTAATTTCATAATATCTTATTTACATATATAATTATCTAGTTTATATGTAATTATGATCTTATAACCTTTTCAGTAAAAAATTATCTTAAAAAAGATAAGCTAACAAAAATATTAAACTTTATATAAGTGTACACATATATGACGTACTTGATATCAGTAATAAAATTATTATACATGATAATATTTAATTAAATTATATATATATATATATATATATATATATATATAATATATATATATATATATATATATATATATATATATATATATATATATATATATATATATATATATATATACATATATATACACGTATTTGTATATGTGTATATAAACATATTAGAAATGACTAATTTACTCGTTATATATTTAACACCAAAAAGGTGCAAACTAGATAAAGTGTAATTAAAATTATTTGAAAACACATCTACAATATTCCCAAAATTCCACACATATTACTATGTTTGTAAACCAGCATACATACAATATATATATATATATATATATATATATATATATATATATATACATATACACATATTCATACATTATACGTATGTATGTATAAATTATACCGTGTTCTAGCCTAGTGTTCACTTAATATAGTAATACATAGAGTTAAAAGGTATTGTTTCTTAACTGAAACTAACTAGAGTTAAAAGTTTTGTGTATATATATGTATATATATATATATATATATATATATATGTACTGACTGTGCGAAGAATGGAAGTAAAATGGAAGTAGTAAATGTAATGTAACAAAAAGAAAATAATTATAGATAATTAAATAAAAAACACAACTTATATATTAGGTTGTCAAATATCTCCCTTCCGCCTTCCGCCTTTCCGAATTTCGCAGCTATGTACAAAAAAAAAAAAAGCGGAAGGGAGATACTTGACAACATAATATATAAAGATAACTTTTTCGAAATTTATTGATTTATTCTAATTTATATCCATACAACATTTAATATAATTAAAACAATGTAAAATTTTAAAAATCAACAAATATATCACTATTTGTGAATTTCAAAAGGATAATACTGATATATATATATATATATATATATATATATATATGACAACAATTAAAAATGGAAT
Source organism: Neoneuromus ignobilis (assembly GCA_029203775.1). NCBI lineage: Eukaryota > Metazoa > Arthropoda > Insecta > Megaloptera > Corydalidae > Neoneuromus > Neoneuromus ignobilis. The sequence continues at coordinate 28,066,868 of CP092096.1, forward strand.
TCAAAATTAAAATTAGGTTTGTATTAGAAAATAAATTATAAAAAAGTTATTTATAAAAAAATATAAAACAATATAAAGAGTATAAGTAAATACTAGATACACAGGTATGGATACGACCAATTTCAATTATGATATAAAGTACAGATAAAAAAGTAGAGTGTTGTTCTAAAAATAAACATATTCATCTCGCAACTCATATTATATACTCGTTATATAGTATTCAAACTTTTTCCACCATAGAAAAAGAATGTGAATTAAATATAGAGCTATACATTGCAAAAATATTCTTTACTTTATAAACAGCATTCGTGCAATTATTTATTTTGATTTGACGTATCTGCACGTCTATATAGGAACTAATTTTCTTTATATATTTCTATATTTCATTACAATGATAATAAACACGTACTTGTAATTTTAAAATAACATTTATAATAATTAACAGTAATATAAAGAAAATGTATACCAATTACTACGTACTTGTGAAAATAAATTATCAAAAATATTTATGAAAAAGCAGTTGTACGCATCGATTGTTCTGATTGATTTCAACATTTATGAAATATATAAACTATGTCGTTTTTTTTAAAAAAAAATAGGAAAACGTGTACATTTATATTTTTTTCACTTGTGACAACTAATAAATCATATTTATCAAAATCATATATTAAAAATTCTATTTGTTCGTACTTGTATTTTATTCTTTTCTGTATATAAATTTTTAAAAAATTTATACTAATTTTTTTATCATTAAATCGGTATGAGATTTTAATGTGTACATGTATATACATAGTGTATATATATATATATATACATATGTGTGTGTGTATAAATTCATTGATCGATAACGACCTAATCGACGTTAAAAAAAAACCTGGAACCGGTGCAATACACCGTGAGGATAATTTATAGCCATTCGTGTCCTTGTACTTTATTTATTCATGCCTCTATCAAACATTTATCAAGTGACATTTCAATAACAATCGCTCCGATGATTCGATTATAAATGTTTACGTTTTATTATTACATTTTTATAAAGTAAACTTCATCTGTCGGAGTCGATTTTATCGCATCTTTCGTTTCGCCCGTACACCGCGCAATCTCGCCCAACGTTTCCCGGTACCGAAGTAATGTAAACAATTAAAACTTCTTGTACGTACATATATTTTTTTTTATTTATTTATTTTTTTTTGGTGGGCTATACACGGAAACGAGGTCGGGAAGAAAGAAAAACATATAAACAATCGCACGCACACCTCTCGTGTTCCGTCTTTGCCGACGGCGACGTATTCTCTTTGTTATAGATTTTCTCATTATTGCTGTACGAGTTTTTTTTTTCGTTCCGTATAAAAGTAAGTTTTCGTAAGTAACGACGACTTATTGGTATCGACGAGACGTATCATACAATTCGACACGCGATGTATGTAATTACGAAATAAATAAAATTGGAAAACTCACCTTCGTCATGGTTGCTTCCAATTAAGATCTCTGTGTCTTGGAAATTGCCTTCTTCGAGCAATTCGAGGGGATGTTTCGGTAAAAACACGCCGTCGATCGTCGGCGCCGACGGAAATCCGAGAATTCCCGAATAGGAATTCCATTGTTGTATGGAGATGGTTTTTGCGTCGACGGCGCGCATACAGTCCATGACTTTTTCCGGACTCGACGATAGGAGCGTCGCGTTACAACCGCAATCGTTGATCAGAACGACGGCCACTCGGTCGGCTCGTTCGGCCGTCATGTAACTCCACGGCGCGTTGAACGTGCCACTCTGTAGGATTCCTCGTTTGGCGAGTCCTCTCGTCACCGGCGATAATAAATGTATGCTGACCGATCCTCCGCCAGCGGACTCGCCGAACAACGTGATGAGTTCGGGATCGCCTCCGAACGCGGCCGCGTTGTCTTTGAGCCAACGTATGGCCAGAGCTTGGTCCCACAGACCCATGTTTCCCGGCGCTTCTTCGCTGCCGGACCCGAACCGTCGGTTCAGATACAGAAATCCGAAAGCGCCGATCCTGTATTGCATCGACGCGACGATGACGTCGCTCGTGGCCGCGACGATATCGGCGTCGTATATGTCCAATGTCGACGTGCCGCTCATATAGCCGCCTCCGTAAATCCACACGAGCATCGGCACCCTCGGCCTGGGCGTATGCTCGTTATGGTGTCTCAGCCGCAATCGTTGCGGCACCCACAAGTTCAGATACAGACAATCTTCAGATATGTTCGTGTTCGGATTCCACATCTCCTCGCCCTCGAATCCCGGAAAATATTCATACCGTTCTTGATAGCACGAGTTCGGCAAGACGTTCGCGTCTAATATTCCGTGCCACGGATCGACCGGCACCGGTTTTCGGAAACGCAACGGACCGACGGGAGGTTTCGCAAACGGTATACCGACGAACACGTGCACTTCCCGTCCCAGTACGTTTTTCGAAAAGCCCCTGACGAGGCCGCTCTGCGTTTCGACGACCAGCGGATCGTTATGATAATCCGGCGATAGCGAGGACGGCCTCGCGGTGGTTTCGTGCTGGGGCCACGAATACGCGTCGACTAAACGTAAAACCGTCACGACAGCGATCAAAAGTCTATGGACCGACATCACTGGAAGCGGTTGTCTCGCGTCGCGTATATACAAAATAAAAGAAAAAGAAAGGAAAAACAAACGTTTCTCTTTTTCCCCTTTCAAACAGCTGTCATATATTCCAGATTTATATGAATCACTTCCACAGGTGGTTCTTCAGTTCACCATCACGCACACGGGACGCACTGTAAAATATATATATATATATATATATATTTAAAAAAAAAAAAAAAACTACCACCATCCGGATGAAAAGAAAACGTCGCTCGGTATAGCGCGCGATCAGATTCAACACAACATGCACGTTGGTTCGTGCCTGTGGAACGGGTCTTCGATGACCACCGCGCGCGACGCGGGTTATAACCGAACTGTATCGCGTCTAGACGCGAACCCGGCCCCGACGCTCGCGCAGCATCGTCCTCCGCACGTCCCGCCGACGCCGTACGATCTTACTATTCGACGTGTGCCCCCTTTCTCCCTTTACGTTTCACGGCGTCGTACTAGTCTACGGGCGACACTATAGTCCGTACATGCATGACCCTATAACGATTTAGCTAAGCATCTTCTCGCAGCAGCCGTGCTCCAGGTGTACGTATGTATAGGTGTATGTATATATATATATATATATATATATATATATATATATATATATATATACAACATATACATATATAGGTAAAGGTTGTACCTTTAGCACTGATTACAAATGCAATTTGCTATGTGCTTCATTATTTTGTAGATAATGCGACGATATACGCATATATATATATATATATATATATATATATATATATATATATATATATATAGATGTATGTATGTACGCGTCAACTGTAGAACACAACGCTATCTGAATGAACTAGCGAACAGAAATGTGAAGGTGAAATAATGAAATTAATTATGATAAATTACAGAAAAGACTAGAACAGCAAGTTTAATAAGTTGCTTATTAGCTTTAAATTATTATAAATATGTTTCTTTATCGTCTCTTAGAAAGCATCGCAACATATAAAATAAAAAGAATATAAGAAAATGGAAATTAGAAAGATAAATTTAATTTCATAAATAAATTTAATAATCGTAATTAACGCGTATTTTATATAAGACACTTTAAATAGAAAAAAATTAAATCGTTTCCAAACTGTGTATTTTTTGATTCATTATCTTCAGCATTGTTATTTGAAATTTAGGAAAAAATCTCAATCAGGTTCGTACTTGATTGTTTTATTTGAAATTAATATTTTTTCAGAAAGAGGAATATGTAACTTTTCGTTTTAATTTAAAATTGTGTTAGAAAGCGATGAAATTTTAAATCTTTTTCTTGATAAAATTCACAAAAGAATGAATACCTTTTTTTATCGCGGATAAATAAATTTAAAATTATCTATGCACGAACGTGTATACATACTTTTGATACATATACCAAACTATACGTACTTTGCTATAAAATAATTTGTGTAAAAACGTCAACAAATTGGCAGAGTATTAAATTAATGATAATTAATGATATTTTGATTCGTGAAAAAAATATTTCCATTCGCAATCGATGTGCGTTTACGATATTTGCATTGTTATATTTTATTTCGAATGTTTGAATTACGTTTTCATGCTCGAAAAATATTTATCAGCCAATTAAAATCAAATTTCCCGGAATGTTCAAAGAGCAAACGTAGACGCTCGTCGCGTTTAAATTTCATAATGTGTATTAATATTCAAACAAATGTTCAACGTATCGATTGTCAGACAAGTTGCAAATTACTGAGCGTAATTGAAAAATATCTGGCAGCATACCTCAGAGCGCATCGCAACAAATACTTTGCAAAAATTATTATGGACGAAATTAGTTGTGCACGAATGCCTCGAATTCACTATTACGCTATGATCGTTCGAAATCAATCTACTCTGGTATAGCCTACGGTCTTGTTTTTTAAAAAAAATGTTTCGATTCGTCGATAATTATTTACATTTTTATCCACTGTGTTTGAACTTCGAAATCAGTACTTTCATTATCGAAAATTATTTGCATGTGCATCGATGATCAGACATATTTTCGATGAAAATATTATAAACATTAATAATGTTTTCCTTTTGATTTCGATTTTATTTCTCGTTGTCGACCGTCGATGATTATATTATGTCGAAGTTAAAATATATGAAAATAGGACGAGGAACTAAATTCGATAAAATGTTTTAAATTCATTCTGCAGTCTCTGGACGATAATCTGTTTAGAAATATTTATACACACACATACATATATAAATGTGTGTGTGTTTGTATATGTACTAAAAATATATATTCTTTTTTATATGTGTATAAAATATATCGATTGAAATATTTTTACCATTATTTAAATAGTTAAAAAGTTCGATGCAGATTTTTTTAGTTCCAATATAGTTTTTTTAAAAAAATATTTATTTTAACATTCAATACGAGTGAAATTATTATTTTTTTGTCGAAATCGAAACAAAAAATATTAAATTTGTATATTGAGTACTAATGAAAAAAAAAAACTATCGTATGGATTTATTTATACAAATTCCACTAATATTAACTGAAATTGATTTCGTGCTGAGTACGTCCAAAGAATGAAAAGGCATAAAATGTACTGTAAACAATTTGAATATATACTCAGTTTACTTTTAACTAAACGCACACACACACACACACACATACGCGAATAGTTGTTATCTTACGCGAGTGGTTTTTGTTGTAGAAATAAATTCCACATTTAGCAACTAAATTAAAGCGTGTAAAAACCCATACGTACAAATACTGTATAAATAAATAAAATAAAAAAAAGCAAAACTTATCATGACGTAACGATAAAGACGTTAAAGACAAAATAATAGCAAAGCACTGTCAGCCGATTCGATAACGTAACGAAACGAGTCAACGAACGAAATAAACGTTCCTCTGGAATTGTAGTTTCCACGTTGATATTGTTTCAGTGGGAGAAATATCAGACTTTCGTTCGTTCGCGTACAGCCAAACAGCCCATTCAGCCGACCAAACCTTCCGACCGTCCTTCTGTCTGTTTAGTGTTTGTACCGTACGTACGTGTGTGTGTGTGTGTATGTGTATGTATGTGTGTGTGTATATATATGTGTATTGGAGGGCGCACAGTTTGTTCGAACTGTCAAAATGATGTATGGAAGCTCTGTAATCTGAACAATCAATTACGTGTGCTTTCATATAAAGCCGCTTCCAATACGACGGCTTAATGCATACCTGTTGTTGGGAGGCGGGGATCGCGTCGCCGTGCGCAATTAATGGCAGGCCGATGACATGATGACAGGCGAAAAAAAGATGGGCGCCCCTGTGTAACCGAGTCGATAGTCAAAAACTGTGCAGAGCTTTCGTTCGTCGACTGCTGCTCCTCTGCTAACGTTCAATGTTGCGACGCTTCCTTTATTATTGTTACAGCAAGTATTGTATTTAGTGATTGTGATGTATGAGTTTTTCATATTGGATCGTAATTATGCTTCATTATATATATGTATATATATATATATATATATATATATATATATATATTCATATATAAGTGAAAAAAGGTGGTTTGAAAACGGGAGACGAAAGAAATTAAATACAAATCAATTTTCTGTAACCTGTACTAAATGGATTAATTCATTTATTTTCAATTTTATGTACTTTTCATTTTCAAAACGGCATAACGAAAAAAAAACATGTACACATAGAATGATTGAAAAATATCTGTGTGCTAATAATAAACGTACATGAATATCTGTTCCATTGATAAAAGTTTCAAACGACAATTTTTTACAAAACGATTATTTTTTTATATCTTTTATCGATATTTTCTTTCCTGAATTTCTACCCTCGAGTCAAAAAGTAATGCTTTAAACAAAGTTCAATTTGATCTCTATTAAATATATATTCACTCTGATTTTTTATATAACGTCAATTAGTTGTTTTTTTGTAAACATTGTTATAGTAAAAAAGTGTAGTTAATTTTTCTAAAATAAAAATCCAATCGAATTCTAAAAATATGCTGTTTTAAGTTTTATTAACCAGAAATGTGGTTATTATTTTAAATTTAATTTTCGAATACAACATTGTATTTTAATGTATCTATTTTATTTACATTGAACATCGATAACAACATATAAAAATCTGTATATATCGTGGATGTTTTCGATGATTGATTTAATTCTGCTAAAACCCATTCGGAATTATCGAAATAGTGAAAGTTTCGAACCGGGGTATATTCGTTAATAATTGTTCGTATTTATTGTTTGTGTTCGAATCGCTCGCACGCACACGTAGCTTATCGTCAAAAGGAGAAAACGACGAAAGAAGAAAAAACGTAAAATAAAAAAAAAACAAATTTTTATTAATACAGTAACATCATCTCTTTCCAATCTACACGCACAATTGAATTAAAATTCAATATCGCGATTTCTTTTTCATTCGAGTTTTTATATTGAATTTCGATTTATAGCATAAATATGATAATGTGATAATAAAAACACATAAAACGAATATAGGAAATGTTCGTAACACGAGAATGAGAGCGCGCACTACAGAGCTGTAACTGAAATAAAAGATTCGACACGGTTACAATTTTTTGTCAGTACGTCATTGTACGCGAATCCAATAAAGTTTAAAGTTGTCAATGTTGAGCTGAAGAGCTGTAAAATTGTTAGAAATACCGAGGGACTTGTGAACATTTCTGAAATGTTGGAGGTTTTTTTTTGTGTCTGCACGCGTCGTCCGTATTGTATATGTGTATATATATATCGACTCTTTGAGGACCTTTCCGCTGATTTCGTTTTATTTCTGTAAAGAAAACACATTCTTTTTCACTCGTGATTGTTTATTTTATACACACTATCTTAGCAATCGTACTTTTTCATTTTCATTCACTTGTACAAGCGTACGTTTATCAATCCACTCACACACACATACATAATCCGTTTCATAATAAAAACGATCAATAAAAATACAATTTAATTCATAGATTGAAATTAAATGAAAAAAAAATAGATACGATTTATTTTCCCTGTAATAAAAATCAAATTACAAACTATATGTTTTCAAAATTAAGTAATTGCAATGAGTAAAATTAAAATCAATAAATATTTTTGTAAAAGAGATGCTGTTCCAGTTAAATTCTAATAAATGAATATACGTCGAACAATTGATTACAATTTCGATGCATTCAATAACGAAGAGAAAAGTACTTTGTAGCTTTACATATAAATTGTGAAAGTGAACCGTACATTCTTTGCAGTAACTTGTTGAATATCTCCACAGTTTTTCATTTATTGTTTAGTGTCGGGTTTTACTAACAAAAATATTTTTTTCCACACACGACGAAGAACAACTATGTACATTGAAAAAAGTTTTATAAATAATAAAGTAACATTTATATCTATATATATATCTTATCTGTCTTTTAAAATATAGAGCAAATTTTAATAAATATCAAATGAAAAATATTCAAAATATTTAATGACTGATTATTAACGTTGAACGAAAATAAATCTTAATGTATAATGAACGATGAACTAATATAATGTCAATATTATTAAATATAATTTTTTGTTATTGAATGAACTATTCGTGCTTCCGTATTATTGTGATATTCGAATATAATTTGTTCTTAATTTCACCATAGAATATTTAAAACAATTTGAAACTAATCGATTGACTATTTTTCGAAACTTTTCCAAAACAACCGCTTACAATTGTCGAACGACGACATCGAATCAAAATCAATCGTCCTCGATATCGAATGTTAATTTCAACGAGAGTGCATTCGTATCGAAATCGTAGACAGAAAACAGGTGCATACGACCGGTCGTATGACGGCGTGCAGGTGTGTCGCGGAAACTACGACCATCTTGCGAGATGAGTCGAAATACATAAAAAATGCTATAGAGGAGAGTGTTTAATCCCGAAACAACTGACGGCGGGCGGCGAGTTTTTCGGGACTAAGGAAATGGTTCAGAGTCCCCGTGACAGGAACGACATAAAGCAAATTTGTTGCCCTCCAAGGTGTAGTATTGTCTCCGACGAATGGAGTGAAGGAGTTTCCCGCAGTGCTACATTAATATTTCGTCTGGCACATAAAGAATTGCGAAAATGGTTTGTGTGTGTCGGATATACGTGACGTTGGATATTGGTTGGGATATGAAACGGATGAATATAGCGCATTGTGGTGTATATATATATATAGATATAGATATAGATATATATGTGTGTGTGTGTGTGTGTGTGTGTGTGTGTGTGTACATCCATATCTATATAATATTTATATATATATATATATATATATATATACACGCACATTATTTTATATAAACAACAAATATGCAAATCTAAACATTTGTTTTGAGCATACATTCATGTAGTTTAATTCCATTTTTTTCATATTATTATAACTAAGACATATTCTTGTCATTATCATATATCATTTTACTTCATAGAAATATTATTTGTAAATATAATTAGATGCATAAACAGTTGTAATTTCAATTTAAACTAATACGACTGGATATAGCTTTCTGAAATTAATTAATTCGTATAGATTTCGAGACATTTCAATTATAAAATAAAAACCAATATTAAATATTCAATGGTGTGTGTGTATCGAGATTGTTCAGATATCGAATATATATTTTTTTTTAAAAAAAAAACAATGCGCGTATTTAAAAAAAATCGTAATAGAAGACCGACGTAAATAGACATTTTTCATCAATTCCCTGCTTGAAAAATGAAACGTCGGAACCGTCGCGGAAGTAAGTTCTCTCGCGGCACGTGCCCGACATATTTTTCTATTGAAGTCGCGTTAGAGCCAATAAAAGAAATCAAGAATGTCCCGTTTTCACTTTCGTCGCGCGGCGGTAGCGAAAACGGACGGACGAACCATTAAAAGAAAACGATACGGCAGTGGAGTATCCCCATAAGACGTTTCACCGTTAGTACACACACGCCTAATATATTGAGCTACAATGTCGACGGTTACATCTTCTTGCCGATGTTCGCGTTCCATCCGCCAGCGTGCCGTGTTGTAACCGAATGTCAAGAGACGTTCGGAACGACGGCGGGACGGATGGTGGGATGTTGTGGTTCTTCTTCGGCATGACGTCACACACATGCACATTAGCCCCAGTGTTCCTTGACGTTTCGAACATTGTGTGACGTGCATTTTACAGGACTCGAGTCCGTAACAGAACTTTGAACAATCGGTTACTGTCGTCGTTGTCGTTGTTTTCAAAAAGAATCAATAGTAATCAATCTCAAGATTCGTCGAACGGTACACACATCTCGATGATTTAAATACGACCATGAAATGATTTCGAATTCCTAATCAGATTAATTGTTTCTCTTTCGAATTATCTTAATACGCTTTATAGTAAAGTTTCTTGCCGTGTAAGTTTCGGTGGTAAGTTTGAGCTACTAACAGCTTTGTGTCTATAATCATCTAACTTTCGTATTTTGAATATACAATTCGTAACCAAAATTCATTCTTGAAATGGACTTGATGAAACTTCTCAAACATTATTTTCCATTCCGTCAGGTGTAAAATCTTAACTGTACTAAAATACAATAAACGCAAAAAATATTTATCAATTAATTAAAATATAACTGAAATAATGAAATAATTTAATTCTAAACTCGAATTAGATCATTTCAAATAATGTACAATTGAAATTAATCATTTTGCAGTTTTAAATACTTTTTTAAATACATGTATCTTTACACTTTCAGACGAATATGAATCGAGAATAAAGTCATAAAGTAAATTGAATGTTGTTAACAAAACGTTTCATTTAAAAATCAGTTTACTTTACTACGCAGCGGTAGAATATATATATATATATATATATATATATATATATATATATATATATATATATATATATATATATATATATATAATGATTCTTAGAGCGATAATTCGTGACGAAGATGGCGTTTAATATGGAATGAAGGTTACTGTACTGTATCATAACATATAATATAATCGTAGGATAGTGAACGGTTGACGGGCGGGCGGCAGGCGCTAGTTCAACTCCCGGTGCTATGCTTTAAACTGGCGTAATGACACACAATCAGTGCTCTGTGGCCGGCGCTCAATTGGCTCTTCCTGTGAAGACAAAACCGTACAGTGGCGTTCGTACCATACATGTGCTTTGCATGCCAAATTTCAATTGTAAATTGTCAATTCGAGATATGTTCTTCTATGGGTTAGTTACGGACGTGACAAAGTTTCGCGGTTAGCACTCGGCACTGTTTACAAACACAGATGAACTGCAAATTAGATGTAACGTTCGAGTAATTAATTTCGCAGGACCATATATAAACAATTCGGCGGCGAGTCTCGGCGAAGCGATTTAATTTATTTATTCGGAAAATCGATGCTTCGTCTATTGAAATAATTTCAACCGATGTCGTTTCACATTTCGTACGTTTATGATAATTGAACACGTCGAATATATGTAATTCTGATATTTCACTTGAATAAATATGTTTTTTAAAATCAAAATTTGCTAAAAATATTTTTCGATGGAATTAAAATAAACTCACCTGTCATATTACGTTTAATCAATTCTTACATAAATTATTGTTGACTTGTGCACTAACAACAATATTTATTTATATGTATACATATAATAAATGTGTATATATGAAATCGTGTACGTTAGAATCATATGAAAAACTTTTAATTACAATGATATTAATAACTATAAGGTGTCGTATCGAATCGTATTTCACCGCAAAATCGCTTTTCTACCTGCTGACGTGACTTTCAAATAACATCTTCGTTCTGAAATGACATTATTAAAACGATTTGCCCATTGCTTCTAAATAGAAAACTTTTCAAATTAATATTTCGTACCTATATCGCCGCAACTTAATGACTTTTGGCAGTAAATATCGCACGGAATCGACAAGCTTTTGTTGTTTGGTCAATAAATACAATAAAACTTATACATACATACATACATACATATATATGTATGTATGTGTGTGTATGTGAATGTATATAAAATTACCTCAGTTTCAAATAATATCATTAACTATATATGTATACATATAAATTTGTATTAAAATAATGGATAATTTTGAAAAGTTAACAACTCGAGAATATTTATTGAAATAATATGGTTACACCATTTTATAGTACTTATTATTTTAACTTTATTTAAATTATATAAAAATCAAACATAATATGTATGTATATGTTTAATTGTGAAAAAAAAACTAAAAGAAGATGGAAAAAGTACGTTTCTCAATACAGAAATGTACTGTTAGATTGGTTTTACAGAAATGTCGTGGCGTTATCGCAAATCGATAGCGTCAGTGTGTAAGCTTATCCTTTTGTAACCTTGATAAGCCTAATTATCTTGATTCCGCGACAGAATGGTGTTCTTAAACAACGCGGCAAAGTTGACGACGGCGTGAAACTAACTTTCCGACAGCTCATCGAGCAATTAGCCAACGCTTCATGGCTCCTTAATTCAGCAGTCGAGTGCTTCGTTACTCGATGCAGCGGTCTCTCTACAAAATAACGACGTATCTCTCTAACAATGACACGTATAAAATAAATAATTAGTTTGTCGAATGTACGTGATTAGTTTGAAAACTTATCTGCGATATTCGTGAAGAAATATTGTTCGTGGTTTGTTGTTTTCTTTTTTTTTTGCTGATATCATCCGTGAGATACATTTGTAACACTGAAATGTAGATTTAACGAGCAGACGTTGTTCCGAGTGTATCCAATGAAACTATCTTGTACATAATTATATTTTCAACGAGCTCTACACATAATTACCGACGTTTAATATTTCGATTCGAACAAATACGTGGACATTTTAAATAAATAGTTAATACGTGTTCGATTGAAAATTATATCCTTAATAGTGATATTATGTTGTAAATTCTTTTATTTATTGAATAATATAAAAATTCATATTTGATTTGTTATTTAATTCACATAATCAATTGACGAAATATATATATATATATTCTTACAGTTGAACTTCTACAAACATAATAAAATATCGAATCTGCGAAACTTGAACGTGAAATTTCGAAACTAGTATAATTACGAACAAAGATCAAATAACCGAAATGTAAATCCTACATTTTACTACATCGTTAAAACAGTGTTCGATATCTGAAGCATACTACATTTATTATTGACCGACAATGGAACAAGTACATAAATGAACTTATTAGTATTAATTTAGTATATTAATAGAAACTGTGTCCATACAATGAAACGATTCATCATGTATTGAATATTCAATATATGTACAAACATATGAATGTTTGTATGAAAGGGAATGGAAAATAGAGATAGACTCGACGAGAACGTTAAGTGTATTTGTGTACAACTTTATGTTCGATATTATTGATAGGAAGTTGATTTCTTAAATCGAATTTAAATACTATGTTCGAAAATGATTTTCAATATGACAACTACTCTACCAAATCCAATTGTCAACCGTTAATATAACAAAAGTGACATTCAATAACTTAAACATTTATAAATAAATCGTTCGTTCAATTATGAAAGACTGGCGATTTAACATTTTCAATAATTTCCTAAATTCACTTGTTTGTGTTCGTTCAATTCACAAGTTTAAATTAAATTGTAATTCATTTAAAAAAAAAAACTATTTATTATTGTTTGTTGACAAATGGAACGATTACCTCTAAAGAAAGCAAAAAGACTTTTCTTTGATGTGAACATTCCAGATCAGCTTGAAATTTCGTTGTAATAATTTACATTATTTATTGAAAAAAAAATACATGTTGATTTAATTGTAAGCTTCGAATTATTCACATTTTTAATAAATATACAAAAACTAAATTAAGGCCAGATCCGTATGCATACGTTCAAGATAGAAAACAATTATATTTAGAAAACTTCAAGTTCATTTTTAATGAAATATATATATATGAAAGAAAAACTGCACAAAAGACAAATCCGTACTAGAGAGTATACCTCGATATTATCACATTGAAGACTAGAATGTATTCTCACAGAATATGGTCTTTCGGAGTGTCCCATTGACCTAGCTAGAAATAAAAAAAAAACTTGAGCATCTCTATTTCTATTCATATATGAATTTGTCATATAGAGAGCAGCTGGAGACACTTAGAATCTCGACAAACTGAAGCACTGACAGGAGTGGGTTTGACTCCAAGACCTCTCTGTGTATATATCTTTATATGAATATATATATACACACACAAATACATATATATATATATATATATATATATATATATATTGCTATTGTATTGTTATAGCAACTCACGTATGGCGTTTCTAAGAAAACTGACGATAATATTATGACATCAACGTTTCTGTTGAAATCTATATGTCCTTTTTCCAGAATACAGAACTGAATATCAAAACTATGTATCTTTATATATATATATATATATATATATATATATATATATATATATGTATGTATGTATGTATATATTTTTGTAATTTTTAAAAAATGCAATTTAATTCAAACATTTCATTATTAACGTTAATTAAATCGATTAGAACAAAAGTGTATTATTTTTTTTCTAATATGAAATTTATAATGTATTGAAAAGATATGAAAGAATATTTTTAATTTATTAGATAAACATTTTTTTAAAAAAATAATTACTTACTCCATGTCCAAGATCGTAGGAGAAGCGAAAAAGACGAAACTCGCCCCGTTAAAAAACAAGCCATAACTAACTAATCCAATAAGTGAATCGAGGCCTCGTCGTCGTGAATGTTTATTAAATTTATGAAATCGTCATTGATATTGAAATATTTCAATATCTTTGAAATCGTTTGTTTTAGAGCACTTTCTCGAACTAGTCTAGTCGATTGAAAAAGGAAATTCCGTTGACTTATCATCGAGGTCATCGCGGCTCGCACCCTGTGACCTTTTCGTCGAAGAGAACACTTTAAGCTATCGCATCGACATTGTATTCCACAACGATAGAATATTTTCAAATCCACGTATGTTGAAATATGGAATCTGCATATTCATAAATATTCAATCGGTTTACGTAAATGAGTTGAAATAATCGTTTATTTATGTTCATTAATTACGAGAGATTTCACATGTAAACGTTTTTTAATACTGCGAGAAAGACGTCGATTGTAAATCTGTCATTAACACGCGTTTCAAGATTATTTTTCATTTATCGGAGATTAAAATAAATATCTATTTGATTTTTTCAATAATATCTACGTGTAGTTTTTCTCGATTGAAAACTGAATTTGATTTGATTTAATTGTTTATTTTGAACTTTCAAATCAACCACCGCATCGAGCTTAAATCAAACGACCGTTTCGAACATTTCGCTTGTGGCAAGCTCGTACGAATTTTGTAGATGAATTTTCACTGCTTGTATTCGACAGTTTGTACAGTAGATTAATGTAAAAAGTGATTCATTCGAATCTTATTCTTTTCCTACATGGACGTTATTTTATATATATAAAAAAAATTAAATATCGAAAAGGAACATTTTTTTTTTTTGATATTTGTTCCGCCAGTATAAAAAGTTCTCACGTCGGAAATAATAAACTGACTCTACGACAAACATCAGTACGTCGTGACACTGATATATAAGTGCTACATTAAATTGTGCACGCTATAATAATGTGTTGGTGTTATTCGCCTACATAACACAAGATAGGTATCTCCGGCCGTGTTAAAGTTGATGTCTGCACATGCCAGACGAACATAATTATGTGAGTTAGATCTAAGTTTTCTAGCCGGCGTGTGTGTACGGTGCGAGCGAAGTTTCTTCGTTTCTCGACACGTCGCACGGCGATGTTTCATCCAATCACTCAAGCGCTCACTTCTGTGATAAAGGAATCTTTTTTTTCTTCTCTCGTATTATTTCCTTCTACGCGTCTTTTTCGTCATGACCGTTCCATCGCCATCGTCTGTTCGCTGTTATTGTGGTCGTACGTGAGCGAGTTTGATTTCAAGACCGGCCGTTGTGCCCGTTTCGAACTTTGAAATAAATATGTATGTGTGTGCGTGTGTGTGTGTTTGCAAAAAGGAACTTTTTGTCGGTATCAAAATGAAATACTACAATATCAAAGCATATTTTCTTTGTCTCTTCGTAATAATATTATTTTCTATTTAACAGAATTGCGAATCAATGACCGATGGATAGATTAGAAAATAGACAATAATGCGATTTCAAAAATGCATAGAAAATCAATAAACGCCGTAATATTTTAAACATCGAAAAAGACGCATCCGAAAATGAATAAATAAAGGGTTTATTATAGTACATCCACTCTATACATATTTTAAATAAACATGCAAGGGTGTATTATACGTACTCTATATTAAATATTCGCATGGCCTTGTATATGCGCATATATTGTACACACATACATACATATATACATATTTATTTATATATATATATATATATATATAAATATACATGAGTATGTATGTATATAAATCGCAAGGTATTTAATATCTTTAATGTTAGCGACAGAACTTTTGATAAAAAGTTTGAAGCAGCGTCAAGCAAAAGTCCTAAGCGTAGCGTCGCCATCGCGTACCATCCTACCTAAAGCCGAGCATTACCGCGCTGAAAAACTTTTACCGCAAACTTTTCAATGAAAAATTTTTAATAATGCAAATTGAAATAGCAACAGACTGGAGTAAAGAATGAAGTGACGAATTGTTGCAGGAAGTTTACTTACCACAATAGTAACAATAACGGAAAGTCTGCAAATTTAATCTTTCTACCATGTCGTTGTCTGTTTAGCAAGGAAAATATATAAATTTTATAACGCTCTTTTTATTATGTCGCGAGCGAGTCGTACGTTCACACGAACGCATTCTATTCGCGTGTACGTACGTACGATATGATTTGATAATCAGATAAATTAATAAATAAACACACGTCTCGTATGACAAATCAAACGATCGATTTCATTACAAACTACTTAATACGTGAGCGATTTTTTTTAAAAAAATTAAAAATTATCAAACATACTAAAGCTGAATATCGTTGTTTTCAATAATACACGTGCGAAAGTCTAGAAATAAATTTTCAATCATTCCTCTCTTCTGTATCTATCTTTAACGAAAAACTAAACTAATAAATATATACTATATGCTTATATCAGACAAATTCATCGTCAACAATAAATTTGCCATATTATTAACTGATTTATTTTTATAATTAGTATACGATTTAATGACCTTTCAAAATGTGTAAATATTGTATGAATACACTCGTCTTAAACAATTAAAAAATTAGATAGATATTACATTATTAATTATTCTCTATTGAATTATTAAAATCATTAAAAATCATTTCAAAGAACTCTAATATCGTAAAAACATTGTAAAACTTCATAATTTAAAAATTCACAGAAATATTTATTAACAAAAATTAATATATTCAACAGTCGTTCAATTATGCAATTGAATTTTAATTAAAAATACATAAAATTAAATCGCAGATGACCGGATGGAGGATTAAATTTTTTATACCAATTTCAATTCGTTCAATAGTGCTAGTTATCACTAAAATTATTTTTTATTTCAACGCTAAAACATATATGATGACTTTAATCCTTTTTTAAAAACAAATACGTTAATACAAGTCATAATTATTGGTTATTATTATTTTAAGCTTGTAATTAAAAAAATATACATCATAACCGTGTTTAATAATTTTATTTAAATTCAAAATTTTTATCCAAAATTTTATTCAAATGTGCAATATTTATAAATTATTCAATACTAATCAGTCTAGCAAAATTTGTATATTTTTTATAGCAATTATTATATTATATATATATATATATGCCACATATGTGTAACAATACATTTTTCCATTACACACAATAGTATGTATTTATTCGATACGAACATTGCTTAGTGCTACAGTCAGCAAATGGTCTCTCTAGTTCAATTGCAATTGGAAAGCCTGATTGTGTGTTCGTATGCCAACACTATGCCGATCATACTTTATATTGAGATACAGTATCTAAACTCAATTTCATTAAAATACTTTTTTATTGTATTAAAATCACATCTGAAAAGCAGCAAGTATAACGATATTCAAATATTGTGAGAAAAGTAAAACGCACTTGTCTGAGTGTAGTTTAAATGCTTTACGTTTTAATTTCTTTGAAATTATTAATAATTTTATTAGTACAGTTTCTTAAATAGAGAATAAAAAGTGATTGCACGATAACAGTCGTTATTGTTGCTTATCTATAATCAATATGAATATTATACCAATTTTTTTTTAAAGTGCAAATGTAAATCATAGTAATGAAAAAAGAATATTTTTTATGATTTTTGTTATTTAATTCTATTTAAAATTTATAACTATATTAAATCAATTTAATTTATTTAATTCTGTTGAAAAATATTTCAAAATCATTCGCCGATTGAAAATCTTTAATTGAAAAATGTATGTGTGTGTGTGTGTATATATATATATAAATATATGTATATATATATATATATATATACATATACATATATATATTCTATCGAGTGTGCTCGTTAAGACATCAAAACTGCCTCGTTGGAAAACTTTTACGAAAACTACGGAATAACAAAGTTAACTTACTGTACATTTCACATACCATTCCTGAGAATGTACGAACAGTAAATAGACGGCAGTTACTGGGGCCCTAGAAGAGAACAAATATACGCGTGCAGATTTTTACAGCGTTGTATCTTTGTCATGTCGAACATGTGGCCCGCACGTCGATGGTTTCGTCGGTAACATGCCGACTACACAAAACAATAAACAAGAAAACACGGAGGTAATTGGAAATTCTCTTTACGCTAGTGTCGTTTCCCTTCCAGTGTTAATGCCTGAAGGCTTTTATCGTAGACGTAAAGTATTTATTTTACCATCTGTGCCGTCATTATTCACGGAATCCTCTTGTATATCAATGTTTGTGTGTGTGTGTGTTTATATTACCTTATTTTTTAAATGTAAATATTTGAATGTTATTCGCCGCCGTTACTGGGGATTTAATTCATCGCTGACGAACAATCGGTCAACATGTCATACTAACACCGGTCGTGTTTTAAAACGATCGTTGCAGTTTTTTTTTATTTTTTTAAATTTATATATATCGAGAAAATAATTTCACTCGATGAATAACGTAGAATGGAAATCGGCAAAATTATTAAATAGATATTACTCTTTGCATATTCTACTCTAAATTTTCCTTTTTTTAAATGTCCCGTGTTAATTTGTACATACATTCAGTTACAATTATCATTTCAACGAAAAAAAAAATTAAATACTTGTGACATTCGAAAATAACTTTGTCTAAAAATGTATAAAATAAAGTTTGCTTTTTATTAAATAAAAAATAAAGTTTCAGGTATATTCTAAAAGAAATAAACGAGCTTACAAAGTAATTAAATAAATATTCGATAAATATTTCACGATAACAGAAAAATTCAGGTGTTATTTACGAATATAAAAGCGTTATATATATACACACACACACATTCGTTCATAATAGATGTTCGTGTAAAGACATTAACATGAAACGTAAATCTCGTTTTTTTATTCCATATCAATTATACACTACACCCTGTGACAAACCTACGTCTCGAACCTTTTTCCATGATCCATCCACATTGATCTCGTTTCGCGACTTATCCGCAATTATATTGTCAATAATGAAAAAGCCGTGCATGGAACAATATATATTTATACTCTAATTATAGGCCACGTAATCTGGACATAGTTCCAACATATAACAAAGACTAATGGTCGTCAATTAGTTGTATTTATTTTTTTTTATTCCGCCTCTAATTTCGAACAATCTATTCGAAAGTTGATTTGAATTTGGCACTGTTGAATATTTTACACTTTACTTAAAATCAATAGGATGCTTTTAAGCTTACCTGTATCAACGACCACTCATTTTTATTAATTATTCAACGTCTCCACAGTGAGCATAAATATATACGGATTTGTTAACTTCAGCTTCGCGAATATTGTATTTCAATATGAACTGTTCAATTATTTATTATCTTGTAGATGTATAACTCACTAAACACGTATACACATACATACACACACATACACATACATACACACACACACATGCATATATATATATATTACTTGTAATTATAAAATTTTACATTTACAAAATAAATGTTGTATCCTATTAAAATGTCCAAAAACAACATTGAATTTGATATATACTTACGTACAAGCGTCAATTTAGTTATAAATCGAAAAATTAATAATTACAATAATCAAACAATGAAATAATCTATTTAAATTAAATCAATAACATAAAAATTGATTTCTATATATCAACGTGTTTTTATATTACAATCGTTTATATAATTATTATATGCGATTTCATTATTATCTATTTAATAATAGTCATAATAAATTTTAGTATGCTTGCAAAGTCCCTTAGTATTGACTGTAGTCTTTTCTAAAGTGTAAAATAAAATATTTGTAATTAAATTTTAAATCAAACTAATTTATTACTTTTTCAATACATGATTTATTCAATCATAATCTTTAATAATAAAACAGTCGTTTAAGTTAATTGAAAAATTTTCAAATTATCGAAATGTGCACAGATCGAAAAGCATATTTTCTCTCTCTAGAAACTATGTTTGATTTATACAAAATAAATTAGATGAATGATTTGTGATTATATTAAATAATAAATCGAATACATAGTATATAGGAGAAGAATGATAAGAAAAAATGTCCTAAATAGAAAATTTCACTTGAAAAAAAAACAGTATTATATAAATATTGCGAACAAGAATAAATGACGAGTTGTGAACGAAAAACGTTAAAGTCGAAATAATAAATAATAACCGCGATTAAATAAATAAATAAATGTTTTATACATACATATATATATATATATATATATATATATAAATGTGTGTGTGTGTGTGTGTGTGTGTGTGGTCGCACGTATCTGTTCCGAAATTGCGTACGTTACGTTAAAAATCCAGACAGATACTCGTGCACGCATACAATCTCACGGCTCACGTACACGGCAAAACGAGCCGTATATAAAATCAAACACAAGGACGTAGATGAAACGTGTCGTTGCAGGCGACGGCGTTGAACGGCATTTGAAATAATCGACAGGTGGTCTTCGGTTGGCGTTCGGAGCGCGCACAACGACCAGAAAGAGTGGGGAAAAAAAAATTACCGTGGCAGGTGGTTAGGTAGCATGTGGGTCGGTCGGTCGGACCGTCCGTTGGTCTGACGACCTCCAGACCTACCGACCGGTACAGACCAAACGTCCGACCGTTCGACCACCCGGTAACGGCTGGAACGTCGCGGTCGGCGAGCGACGCGGGACGCGCGTTATTGATTTCCCCCCTCGGCAGGACGAATGCAAGCCGGCTTACCGGACAGTCCCCTGAGATATGACCCATCTTGCCAACCGTGAGCTTTGAAGACGAACTTTTCACTTTGCTCTCAGCATTAACTGCGCACAACGAGTATTAAACGCGCGCGTTCTCTCTATACATACATATTGTGTGTATATATATATATATATATATATATATATATATATATATATAACATTTCTCTCTTTCTCTGAAAATTCAGTTTCATTTTGATTTATAAGGACGCGCGACTAAAGAGAAAATAGAAATAATAACAATATTATAGTGGAAATATAAAAGCATTTTTATTAAAATCTCTATATTAGTGAAAATCTTTATGAAAAATTGATCACTTTATTATTATATGTAATTTATGATGTTTCCTACGAGATATAAATATATTTTTACACGTTGTTTGCATTATGTCTTTATAAAGAGTCGTGTTTCTTTTTCGGAACACGAGTGTATTTTTTGAAAAATCACTGAAACATTAAAATAAAAATATCGTAAGAAAAACAGATTCGTTATTAATACGTTAATGGAAAATAATATTATTTCTTAATTTTTACTCTTTTAGACTAACTTATAAATTATTGAAAATTATATTTCAACATCGCTTTATGTAAATAAATACTTTAAATACATATTAACAAGATTCATATTGATTATTCTTAAATTGTAATATTAATGCTTTTAAACATTTAATGTGATAAATAAACAAACATCAACCATATGCTTTATGTATATATATTGATAATAAGCTTGATATATTTTAATTCATTTATATTGACAATTTTTTAAAAAACAAATAATTTTAATATAATATACAAAAAATAAAACAGATATTCATAGATAATACTAATAGAATATGCTGTTATTCTGAAAATTATCTTTTTTTTTATTATTCGTTGTTAATCTTTAGAACGCATCAATTTGTTGACATAAAACGTTAATCCAATAGCACTCACTATTTAAACAACCTTTTATGATTGTCGTATTCATTCGTAAAAAATAGTTATTAATTACCAATGTTAAAATATTTATATATGAAAAAAAAGTTGTGTACATAAAACAATATTATCGAAAGGGAAATTTACTTAACGCTATAATTAGATATCTTCCGTAGGCCGGATAATTTGTTGATGTAGCTTCGGTTAGGTTCGAAGATTATGGCTATGGGGTCTTATTGGAGAAATAGATTGTACTAAACAAACCGTTCCGGAATAATAAACATTTTGTACAATGTTCACGAATAGAAACAGATTTCATACGAGAGTCAGAAAAAAAAACTTAATATAGACATTAGTTAAATATTTCATTAATGACCGAACGTGAATTGTTTACACTACAATCAATTCTGAACGGACGAAAATAACTCCACTCGTGTAAGACATAAACTGTGATAAATCGAATTGTTAATTTTTAAGAAGCGCAAACATTTATACGTCGTTCAATAAATAATTGTCGTCGTATTGAATCTCGAATGTGTCCCCTCTTATATACACACGATATCAATTGATATATTTAAAGAAACGACGGGTTCTGTATGTGAAATTGACTATATTATATATGTATATATAGATTTGTGTAGGTGTGTAATTAAATTATACTTTCTATATTATTAATTAAATGATAATACTTTCCTAGCTCTCAATATATACACATACATACATATATATTTATATATATATACATACATACGTTATGGATGTATAAGAATGTTGAATTTGTATTCAACAGAAACAGAGATTACATTTCAGGTAGGATAAGCCGTTCTTCATTAATTAAATGGTGCATTTAGAATATACCATCATCGTAGATATGAAATTATTTTATGTATGTAAAGCTTGTCATTTTAGTCAGACAATTCGGAGAAAATTCAACTCTACTATTTTTTTTTTGTATTTGTTTAATATATAATAGATATTTCTTTTTGAAAATAGATTTAATTAATACATCGAACGATCTATAATAACTTAATCTCGAATGAAAATCAAACACACACACACACCACATCTTGTAATTTTCATTAGAACGTATGGTTCATATTGTTCAATTAATAAATTGAAATTATCAAAAATGTAATTATTTTCTGCTCGAAAACAACCATTAATATTCTAAACGTGAATGCAAAATATCAACTATTGCACATGTCCCTTATCTGCATTACGTTCGTATTTGTCATATTTTATCAAACACATTCGTAAAAATTAATTTAATACTCTGATTTCTAACATTTTTAGAAGAGACTCCATACTAAACGTTTACAATTTATTCGTCTCTTAATATTCTCCGATATGGCCACAATATGTTAATTAATTTAAAATTAAACACAATTCTCTCTTATTATTTATAGGTAAAAAAAACATTGTGTATAAAAAATGTCATATATTACTGAACGTTATTCTCTTTAATTCATCTTCTTACGATATTTTTGTTCGACTCGTTTATAAATAAATCTTATTGAATTATTAAATGTGTTCCGAGAACAATCTTTTTTTTAAAAAAATACATGTATTAACATCTTAAATAATCCGTAATTTGAATTTTATAAATTGTTTCCTTAATTTAAACTGTAATCCGATATAAATCTGTATATTTGAAAAATATTATCTCATTACTATATAGAACAGAGAAGTATTTAAACTTATAATGAATTGATATATCGTATTACAGTAATATTTTCTTCTCGAGTTTAAGATATCTAAAATAAATTAGAAGATAATTAAGCACGGCTCAGAGCTGTGTTCTTGGAAATAAGCTTTTTGAAAAAGGTTTTTTCGTACGTGTTCTTTCGTCATTCATGCTAATAGCGATAAATAAAAAATTCGATTCGGTATTATACTAATTACTCTTTGGTTTTTCGTATTATTAATTGCATTATGAACGACAGTGATGTATTTGAAAATGATTATTTCATATTGATAACGACATTAAATATGTATATATCTCCGGCATTGACTATTCGATTATAGTTGAAAGATAAACAAAGAGCAATCCGTCGACGTGCGTCGTCGTTAATCTCACATTTAGTTAAATGAATCACGTAAACAACACGCCTACAAAAAGAACGCGTCTTCTTTTTTCCATTCCGGAATTACATCTAAATCCGCGACTTACGCTCAATAATCCACTCGAAATGAATTCCGTAACGTCGACACTCAAAAACGCACTTAATTTACCAGTCAATTATCTCATTCCGAAGTGGTTGCGTAGAAGACCGTTCTGATAAAGTACGGTGAGACGACGACATCGTCGCCGTCGTCGTCGTCGTCGTCGTCGTCGTCGTCGGTCGGCGTATGTCGGTGGCTCGTATGGCGTGCGCGGCCGCATCGGCGAGCCAGGTACGTCACTATAAAAGAAAATACCTCGAAAATTCGTTTTTTTATGATGATATCTGTTGCAAGACAGCGGGACCTTGGCACGTAGCATATCTCGAGTGAATACAAATGCGAATTTTATTTATTTTTTTCTCTCGTTTTATTACGTTCGCTCTCGTAGCACCCGCCGGCACAGGATTAGCAACGCCGGCAGACAATACATACGACGGACGAGTCGCGGAGAATGATCACAGGATGCGTGTCCGTTTTTCCCCAGATACTCTTCTTTTATATTTTCATATAACAGGCATTCGACGACGACGACGACGACGACGGCGGAAAAACAATGACTGAAAACGTACGAAATTTCATAATGTATTGCGAATAACAAAAAAAAAAAAATGATCGATGAGAATCTACATATATATGTATACACACACACACACACACATAGATATGTATATGTATATACATGGTATGCAGATATTCGACTTGAACAAAACTATTGTAGTGGATAGAATCATCATTTTATATTTCTAACTCCATCAATCAACGTCCACAACAAACACCTTTTGCAGACTTTATAATAAAAATAATCTTATTCCATTTATTAACAATACGAATATCTGCTTATTTCAATAAAAGTCAGAAATAGATGTGCCCGTATTATATACACATATATTTTAGAAAAATAATACGTATGGAATAAAATTGAATCGACATAAAATTATCAATAAGAAATATTATATGACTATACAAATTTATAACTGATTTTGATATTATTTTTGAACATCCAATCGTTTTTTTATATATAAAAAAATATACTGATATTTAATATTACTATTGAAAATAACATATCAATATTAATTATTAAAATTGATTTTAAAAATGTGTCAATATATTATTGTATATAATTTCTCTTTAATATTTTTCATTAGTCTTATTCTCAATTATCTTGTAATCTAATCAAATAGAAATGAATTTAAAATTGTGAACAGTTTTTAATCGATCAATGTGCTTCTCTGAAGCATATGAAATATTTATAAGTTTTCTTAGTGGAATAAAAGTGTTTGGTGATTTGATGATTGAAAGTTTTTAAAATAGAAAATAACTTTTCGATGGCCATGGTAACGGTATTTTTTTTAATCAATTCCATTTATAAACTTTTACTAGAAAATAGTTTTCTTTGTATCTTTCTAATAGTTTTGATTAATTGTTTCGTAAAAAATTCTCGCGAATGAAAATATCTCTATCGAGTGCACTTCTGTTAATTTTATTTTCGCCTCCAGTCGATCCATCGATTTCTTCTTACTATTAAACTTGTACATATATGTACACACGATGTACGCATTATATGTATGTATGTATGTATGTGCAAAGATCTGTGAAAATTGATACTCGGGTAAATTTTCCCGTTCGCTGCGACCGAAAAGAAACACAGGCTTTTCTCTAGTTGTTTGGTATGTTACTCCGTCACTTCCGTTGCCAGGCAACTAGGATCACACTCTGGCAATGTGACCATCCTCTGATACTATATGTCTTGGGATTGGGCATTCTAGAAAGAGGTGGTTAAAAAGCATTCCCGGAATAATCTTTATACACACATACACATACAATCATATACATTTACATGTATATATATATATATCCATACACCTTTGCACTTTTAACAAGTACTTTTACACATACATATATATATATATATATATATATATATATATATATATACATATACAGATGAATGTTTATATAGGTTTTCCAATGAAAATTCAATCATTTTACCCTTTCGCTACAATTTTTTACTATCGAATTGTTCGATATCACATAAATCGTTTTTATGTATAGCATTATTTTACGATCGAATTCAATCACAATTCACACACATATTTTATTTCAAAAATCAGATCTTATTATGAATATTATTTTTCAAAGATATCCTAATTAAAAAAAGACCGCATCGATAATATTTTATATTGTGAACGATTTATGAATTTACATAGAATTGAACTTAATATGTAAACTTCCAATTGATAATGATTTTTCTTCAGTTTCGATGCTTGGAGCCTATCTTTTTTATTAAATACGTCCGGGAAATTTTCAACAGATAATTGATATAATATCAAATAAAAAATAATTAAATATCGTAAACGTTTGTATCCATGAACAAATTAAGAATTCTCGAAATGATCAGAAATAACGTGGATTGATTAACTCTTCATTCGAATCTTGTAAAATTGATATAACTTTATTGATAAATATCCAACACACATGTTCAACCCTAAATCTGTTCGAGTCTTCGGGAATATGCATTGAACTTAAAGAAGAACTATCGATGTGATTTTCTATTCAGACAATATTCGACACGGACTTGTTTGAATACGAACTCATTTACAATAGAATGTTATTGTTATTTTTTACAATGAAAAAAAAATGTCTATCGAACTTTGTATATGTTGTATGTGAAACACGGCAGTGTATATTGATTATTACTGTTATGTGTTTGCTTTCATTCGATAATTATGATGTCAGGTCTATTAAAGTCAACTGTTCTCTTCGTAATTACGGGTTTATACGAAGTACATACTGAAATTGTTGTTTACTAGTTTAGAACAGAGATGTACACACACAATAGCGGCGGGTGGGTGTATTCGGTATGGAAATTATTTTAATTACTGAAATTAATCACGAATATATTACGTACTCTGATATATCATTGACAAACGTACGTACGTACGTACGTTTGTATCTTTTATATAACAATTGAGAACATTGTTCTTTTTTTCATGAAAAATACACTAGATTATATCAGCGTATTAAACGTTTTGTTCGTGCAATTTTCACGTACAAAAATCCACCGATGCCGTTCGTAAATATGCAATACACTTCGAGTGTTTCTTATTCACGCCGTTACACGTACACGTTCGAACGCTCTCCGAGTGTATTGTAGGCGTTTTAACAGAAAAAAACGACATTAATGGATACTGTTTACTCCGCGAAATAAAAATTAAAATGTATACAAAAAAAAGGTTGAAAGTGGTCGCTGGAAGCATGTTCTCCGACGTCGAGTTTATCCGGTTGTCTTCAGCCGTGCATAATGCTCGCCCGGATTAAGTGTGAGTGCGCGATTTTATTTGCGCCTGTTACAGAAAGATGTTTATGGCATGGTAATTATTTTTTATTGCTCAAGTTTTTTTGCGCCGTCGATGTTATTTAGTGCCTTTCTAAATACTACGTAGCATTAACGTTACACTTCTTTTCGGCACATTATATACATAGAGACGTGTGCGTGTATGTGTTTAAAGAAAAAAAAAATAATAATAAACAAACTCACCAGTCAGGTCGAATTAACGAACGACGAAAATAAATTACGTTATTATTACATTCGTTCGATTTTTTTCGTTAAACGAAAAGCTATTTCAATACTCTATCATTATCAGCATAAATAATTATCTATTGACAATCATTTCATGCGATATACTTGACATACTCTTACCTATTATATATGTAACTTGAAAAGTTTATAAACTGAATGTTCAAATATTATCGAGAGTTCTGTACATCTGTATTTAAGAAATTTAACTTTTTCTGCTATCAATTTTATTATATTGTGTTTATATATTGATGTATTATCTTCGTAATGTTATGTCTTTGCAAAATCCGTTTTCCTTTTAATACACATTTATTAAATAGATGTTCTAAGTATTACTATATTTACAAATGATATTATAAACATTAATGTTTTCATATCCAGTGTATTTTTCTTATAATGTTTCAGTCAATTTCTTATACACAAAAGTCAGTAACATTAACTAATATATATATATATATATATATATATATATATATATATATATATATATATATATATACATAGCATAAAATGAAAGCCGTTCTATCCACAGCACTCATTCCATCACATCTTATATATATATATATATATATATATATATATATATATATATATATATATATATATGTATATGTATAGATTGGATCACGGACACGCAGCACGTTATTACGCTGAAGAGCACCGGAAAATTATTAAACTTACTGCTGCCACGAAACGAAATTAAAATTTTGTTACGTTGTTGTCTTTCGAACTCTCTTCCACTTCTTCTATATATGTCGAATACGTATACATACACACATATGTACGTAAATACTTTCGACAATCAACACACATTCACATCTATGCAATATCCACACGTAATTATATATATATATATATATATATATATATATATATATATATATATATATATATATAACTGTGTGTGTGAATCAATAGAAAAGGTACGAAAATATATTTAATCATCAGTTCAAACACCCACTATATTCGTTCGTACAATTTGATATTTCATCACTCGAAATATGACATTAAAGAAATATTTGCTAATATTAGAAACTAATTATGGAAATAAATTTGATGTAAATTATTTTAAAACGGTAATATATCCAAAGTCTGTAATAATAATTTTAATCAAGATGAGTATTTAAAAGTTCGAAATGATACAGAACGTAAAATGTCGTCAGAACGTAATTATCATTTTAGCAAATAATTGTAATTTGTGAAATTTACTTTTTTTCAATATATATGTCAATGCAATTAAAAGAAAAAAAAAATAAAATTACAATCGATGTTTCATTTTTCATTTTATCTAATGATATTCAGTTAAGATGAAAATAAATGTATTTCATCTTCATATTCATATATAATATAAAATAAATCACAATATAGATAATTCATAATACTAGTAGTTTAACGCAATTTCAATTCTTGTTAGTTTTATTCTTGAGATGATTGTACTTCTTATGATATATATATATATATATATATATATATATATATATATATATATATATATATATATATATATATATATATATATATATATATATATATATATATTTATACATATATGTATGTTTATTCATACTTTATATTTTTTCATTAAGTTTTCTTTTATATGTTTTTTCATTTCAAACACAACACAATATCTGTGAAAATATTGAAAAAGTATCTCATTATGTACGATTCAATGCTTTTATATGAATGTATTTCGAATGTATAGTGTGATTTGTTTGTATGATTTTTAAAAATATCAACAAACAAACATTTCTTTCATGTAGTGAATTTTAGAATAAAATATTACAGATTTAAATAAAACTCGTATATACAATATATATATATATATATATATATATATATATATATAAAAGTACATAAAAGTGATCTTGTAAAAATGTTTTTTTCTATAATGTTCTTATAAAAAAGCAAATTAAAATTATTCGTCAGTAATTTTATCAACTAAATGAATAATATTATTTTATGGCTGAAAACATTTCATCAGATGTAATTATTCATATGTGTATAATTATCTTGTAATAAATACTAAAAATATTATATATATAATTCACATAATATCAAATAAAATTATTAAAAAATAACTTCTGCTTCAAATCATACACATAATTTAAATTTCTTTTAAATAAATATTTCGTTAATAAATTGATGTTTTTGAATAGAATGCTCTAGTTTGACTAGCATCGACACTTATCTAATGTTTTTAAACATTATTTTATGCACAACATGAATTTTATTTATTTTTCAATTAAATATTTTAATTAATAAGCATCTTTATGAAATACAGCAGTAAAGTAATTTGTTCTAATAATAGAGCATTTCTAATAAACAAAATATTTTATTGTTTATATACATACGTAATGTACATTTGACATGTATATGTATTTATGTATGTATATATGTATTAATACAAAACAGCTTAAATTCAGACAAAGTTAGTCCATTATTCGGACTAATTCAAGTTTAATCGGATATTCTTGACAAGGGAGGGCAAATGGACGCTTTGTTTCACGACTTTTCGAGAGTTTGATAAAGTCCCTCGTAGCTGATGAATAATTAAACACCATTCAATTGGCATTGACCCTAAAGTAGTACATTTGATTCGAGCTTTTTTCGTATATAGGTCACAGATGGTTTATATTTATACGAATACTATTAAAACTTAATGTACGATCATCTGTATCGGTGGTTCTCGGTCGTTGTTATTATTGATATTATTCTCTTAATTGAAAATATTCAATACGTTAGTTGCGATGAAATATATAGGTTTGTTGTTTGAAAAAAAAACCTTTTTTTTATTTATTTATTTTATATATTAAATAAGTTTGGAGAGCAGCTAATCCGACAGTATTGATAAATTCTAAAATCGAAATCGATTTCTACAGACGTACATATTTTATTCGTACGTTCGTATATAAAATACCTGTGTATTTCATCTGCGAATGAGTTTGTAACAAATTTACTTAAGAGTAAGATCGAAAACATTGCGATTCAATTGATTTGCATTTTTGAAAAGATATATTTTCATGTAAATTCATTCCATATGTATTGATAGTTTTATAGTTTATGTGAACAGCTGACTTTCAAAGTTATGGCTAAGGCGACAATTTCATAAAAAAAACTTACGATTCAATAAAAAGCACCTACATTTTTACCAAAACTATAAAAATATTATTGCTGTGTATAAAATTTATACTCTTTCATTCCAGTTGGTATATATATATATATATATATATATATATATATATATATATATATATATATATATTGACAATGAAAATATACAGCCGTACTT
Source organism: Neoneuromus ignobilis (assembly GCA_029203775.1). NCBI lineage: Eukaryota > Metazoa > Arthropoda > Insecta > Megaloptera > Corydalidae > Neoneuromus > Neoneuromus ignobilis. Next base: position 28,097,818 of record CP092096.1, read on the forward strand.
TACTCTTATTTTTTATAAAAAAAATCCAAAACAACTTCAATATAGTTTCTTTGTAATTATCCTATTTTTAAAAAGTGCACAAAAATATTTTTTAATCTAAATAGTATAAAAAAAAACACAATAAATCAGTCTCGTTAATTGTAAACAAAAGTATATCCCTTCTTTTTCGATTGCATTAACATACTCATTTCGAATAAGACATTGTCCAGTCAATGATCAAACATAAGATTTCTAATCAGTGTGTTTTAAAATCAACTTAGAAATAATTCTAAACACGTCCATTCTATTTAATTACAAATCAAACTCGCACATCAGCATCGCATCTGTGTACTGAAAATAAAATAAAACGATAAAAAAACACATCTCGTTAAAATATCGTTCATCGAAAACATTTCCTTGGAAAATGAGTCCATCTTCTCCAAAAAGCTTTTACCGTTTAACTATTTTCGTAAATACGTTAAGTGTTAATAAAAAAAAACGCATACATTTATCTCAATCATGAAACACTCGTTCTAGATTCAAATCAACATCAAACTGGACGTCGTTCGCATCACATAAATGTCAGCGTGATGTCCGAAAAGCACTGAAATATAATATTTCAAACGTGTGTGTCGTAAATGTGAATTTATGAATACGTTGATCATAAATATATATATATATATATATATATATATATATCTGTGCGTGTATGTGTATATACATAACAGAAAGTGATATATACAGTATGTCTATCTACTAACATGAGTATTACTTTTGCATATATTATATATATCATAATCTCTGACTATTAACTCTGTTAGTTTACGATATTTTTTTAGTTTATTCACTCATTACACGAGCAAATTTAATTATTCATTACAAGTATATTGTTTGTTTGTAAATAAATTATATATATATATTAAATTAATATGTGTAAGAAAAATATTGCTAGTTATAAAAATAATAACTTTAAACTTTTTGAATTGATTTCGTCTAATGTATTGATCGTCAATAATAAGTCCAATAATATTTAAAGATTCAATTTTATAAAATGTTTCAAAACTCATATAATATATACATATTGTATATATGTACAGATCATAAAAATTCAAATTCATACAAATCTTAGATCTATCAATTGTATATTCAAACAATATACAAATAAACAATACAAAACTTTTGATATGCTGTTCTTTGAAACAAATCTATTCATATTATAGAGAATGCATTATGGAAAACAGAAGTTAGTTTGTTGAAAATTAAAATCTATATTCAGTAATTGAAATATTTTCATTTTACTTATTTACGAGAAAAAATTATAAAAGTTGTATTCTTTCTTACAAGTTTACATAAACAGAAATCTAAATTCATTTAGAAACAACAATTGATGAGTGAATACATTTTTTTTTTTGGTAACAAAGTCGACGTTACAGTTTTTCAGTATTCATTTATCAATTTGCATATTATCATAATTTATTATTTTTGTAGTTGTATAGAAAAATAGCCATAAAATGATATATTACAGATATTTATATTTATTTTAATTATAATATAAGCTCACTTATTCCATCATTATTTTGTACTATAAGTTATGTATGAAAAATTTTTAAAAAAAACGTACTTTTTTATATTTATTTTCAACTAAAGTTTCAATTAATAATAAAATCAGTAATATTGTACATTAGTTTCGTATTTATTTTCGATTCAAAGACAATTAATAATTTGTGCAATTTGTAAATTATGTCAAGATAATCTGATCGAACGTCTAATAAATCGGTTACTAACACTGATGAAATAATCAATAATTTCGACAATGCCCTGTTTCGGATTTAAATCATATTTTAATAACGAACACGAATATGTTTCCATCGAGTCTGGTCTTTATACTCGTGCCTGTTAAATTTTAATAAATAATTATTAAAATATTAATAAATACATTTTCTGACACGACTTCAAAAATTATCATATATTAATAATAAGAAAATTCGTCCTAATTCCTCGTGCGATACTATTTTCTCGTTCCCTTACTTTTTTTCTTCCTGTTTTTCAGTTTCAGTTTTAATGTACATACGTATACTGTTAATCTCATGTTATGATACCTGAAATTTCACACTTGTTATGTCTCGACTTTACTGTTTCTAAACGTGAATTCTCAGAGTAGCAACATTTCACGTACGAATATTGTTTAGTCTCAAACTTCAACTACAAAACAATATAGTCTCTGATGAGTCTCACACTTAACAGTGGTTTTAACTTTTGTGAAATCCATTAAACGTCTCCTGAGCTCTCAATGTACTTTTAGATAAAACTGAACAGAAATTAATTTCTTAAATAGTAAATTATAAATCGTTAAAAACAACAACAACAACAACAATAATAATAATAAAATCTCAAGTCGGAATCGAACAAGCAAATATATATATTTGTATGATGTCCACAAGTAATGTGTATGTGTGTGTGTATCGTCAGACCGCATATCGAAATATTTCCAACGAGAGTCTCTGGCGTGTTTTGACGACAACACGCGCGTGGAAAAAAAAGTTTCAAACATCAAATATATCTCGTCGACGGTCGGTTGCCGACCGCACCGACGGTCGGTGGGTCGTGGTGTGTGGCGAAGATGTCGAGACGCTCCGTCTCACTGTACTCAATATTCTATCGACATTCTGACCGGAATTCAAAATCCCGCGCCAGCTACGCCATTTGCATAATTTGATTACATGCTATGTCGGCCAAGCGTACGCTTCATATCGGCCTATTTATTACCAATGAGAAATCTATCTCGGCGAGAGACGCACGCCCGACGACGACGACGACGACGCTACCACTAGTTTGTGTTGCATTCGTTATTTATGTGGAAGAGTTTGCGGATTAATCGAACGCTGTCAATGCAACATTCGATATTTATATTTAATGACGGACGTTACGGGAAATTCCGACACGAGCACACACATGTGTGCGCTTTGAGCTAATTTTACTCTTTAAACACAGGACTCGTCCGTTCGCATCGATCAATCCGTACAAAAACGATCTTCCCATTTTATAACAACGACCGTTCGATTAGCACGAAAATCGTTCGTTTCTTCATACAGAAAAAAAAGATCGAAACTTCTCTATCCATCGTACACATATAAATATTTCGTATAATTTCTGCAAACACTCTTCACTATACGATTATGAAAATTCTTATTGTAAAAAAAACGCACATTCTACATAATTTGTTCTTAAATTTCATTGAATTTTTCATGTTTAAAACAAAAAACAAATTTGAAAATCATTATCGTTTAAATGAAATTCGAAAATTTTTTAAATAGTTGATAAAACGAGAGAAAACATAAAAATAAATTATCTGAAAAGTTGTTGGTTCTTTTTCAAAAAAAGAACAGACTAAATTGTAAATTATCCAACAAGTATCGAAACTGTAAGAAAAAGTCATATAAAAAAATGTACGATTCCATTGTAGACTATTAGATAGCAATATTTATTTTTAAGAATTTCGTAGAAAGTATTGTTTTTTTGCTTACATTTTTTTTTTTTTGAAAAAAAACATTCAATCTCAATAGTTTTTCAGACAATCGAGCGAATGTGAAAAGAAACATTTTAAACTCGTTATACTTTTTATATACTAAATTTTATATTTTACTAAATCTTATTACAAAACTAATTAATTAGATACATCAAGTAAAATATAACAGACTAAAACAATAATATATATGTGCGAATTTATGAAATTTGACTGTAATTGTAAACATTTTCCGTGATTAGTAGATAATTTAAATAATGACTATGTTTTATGTGCCATCATATAATATCATAAGTTTGAAGTTTTTTTAAAAAAATTTTCCTACATTTAAGTTTCTCTTAATTGTTGATTTATAAATTGATTATGATTGTCTGATATTATCGTTATAGATTAAAAATTTGCTCAGTGATTACTTATTCATATTTTATTTCCATATTCGGTTATAATCTAATTAATAATTATTTCGTCGATGATGCCCACTTCTTGCTACACAATTGATCCACTTGTATTTCAAACATTTCACTTTTTCCATAACATTTGTAATTTTTATTTTATTTTTCTTTCTATCTCTTCGTATTATTCTCAACATACATCTTTCCATACTTCTCTATATCGTCCAGAATCAACGAATTCTTTTGACATTTAAGAACCAAGTTTAACTATCGTGTGTAAAACCAAGCAGGATACGTTGTCAAAAACGTTTCCTATCAAACGTAGAGGAATATTCGATTTCATAATATGAGAATTTCTTCCGAACTGACACTCATCTCTTTTTTTTACTCTTCTGTTTACATCGTCTATAAATATTGCTCTATTGTTAATTATATTAATACATATATGTATATATATATATATATATATATATATATATATATATATATATATATATAAATGATGTATGTGTACAAATACAAAATCAATATGTGTAGATAATCGATGAAAAGCAATTTTAATGATAGTAATTAAATTAGTGCGCCATTAAGTGAAATGTAATCTATAAGGGTAGTAAATGTCAGATGTATAGCGCAGTCATAACTCTTAATCATATGTACCCCTTCGGATCAAAATTATAAATTTATAATATTTAGATGGAGGAAATATGCGAGCGTTTGGCTAGCTGGCTGTTTAATCAAGTGCGCGCGATATACAATTGATATGAATACAAAGTACTTGCGAATTAATGCCCGTATTAATATTAATTCGCGTGCATATTTTAACGCGATTAATTTTATTTAAAATAAATCGCACGGTTGCGTTTCCCGTTTCGGCATCCACGACGAAGATATTCATGCTCGTGTGATATTTCGATCGATTTCAAATCGATCGCATACGATGAGTATAGAGTATAGGTGTACTCGAAATAACGCACGTTATTTTTAAACGGTTCGACGAAGGGAAAAAAACACGCGAACGAATGTATGTTTCTATACTAATTATTTAACGGTGCGAGCAATGTACTTTTTTAAAATATATATTTCGTTATAATTTTCATACGCGGTACAGTGATTCTGTTTTGAATATATTTATAAATAAACACGTAGCTCGCGATCAAACAATGCATTTGTATATTTTTACATCGCCCCTTTTTATTCCGTCGAACGGAGAATGACTCTGTTCAGGGTTGATTTGAAACGAGCTTGTTATTCCCTCCGATCGAGGATTTTTACACCGAACGTAAATAAAAATGTACTCGCAAACATTCCACAGTCGTATCTTCACGAACGTATTTCACATTCAGTTAAACAAAAATTAACAATTTAATAATAAAAATATGTGAAATATTTTAATTGAAAATGAATGTTTCGGTTATGTCTTTTCGTCATACATAAATCTATTTTGCGATGCAATTTCATTATATGGTTTTCATCGAAAACATATTTATTAGTCGAACATATTGAGATTATTATCGGTATATTTCTCATCGGTAAATTCATTTGTAATATTTGTAAAATCGAGAGTAATATTAAATGTAAATAATTCGTATGGAAATAGAAATGAAGGGTTTTTTTTTGGATGGAGTGGGTATATTTTTTACAAATTGAAATCAGTGCCAGTTTTCATACAGAACATGTACTTTTAACATTATTCATATTTTATGTGTGCGTGTGTGTGTATGGGTGTGTGAAATTTCTATTACGAACGTCGTTGTTTAATGGAAATATAATGTAAGTGAACAACAGCTACAACGTTTGCCGGACGTCTGTTTATTCGAAAATACTTGAAAAATCGTGTATCGTTACCTTTATGGCATCGTTTCCCATTATCTTTATATTATGAATGTGTGTTAGAAAATGACATATGACCTACTAAATATCATAACTAACGTATTCGTCAAAGCAGCAACAACAACACATCTGACAGTGTGTTTGTGCCGAAGGGGAAGTTTGGAATAAATGTGGAGCATGGATGGCGCCAGACAAATGTGCTCATTGTATACACATATGTATATATATATATATATATATATATATATATATTTGTGTGTGTGTGTATGAGCGGTGTGTATGTATGTTTGTTTACACGGCACTGTGCGCAACACTTACCGCAGTAAAATGAATATGTTCGCGGATGATCCATTAGTACGATACCTGCCAGAACAAACAAAACTACTGTATAGTACACACGCGGCCTCCTCAAATCATATATTATAATTAAATTGTTTGCCGAGTACTTTACTTACACAGTGCAAGCCGTTTCGTTCACCCCCGACCCACGCACACACACACACAGCACGCAAATTCACACCAGGATATAAATACAATCCGTGTTTAGTCCGCGTCTGTACACACGGCGGCGATGTTTAAACATACGTTACGTAATAGTTACGAGACTATTTGATGACATGTAATATTTGGATCGTTTTATAGTACAGGTGTGTACGTCACGTGTAATTTTCACTGCGGTGGGACGTTCGCATCGCAGAGACAATTTCGACATTCGAACGATAGCGCTCGACGCCGTTACACTCGTTTATCACAATATTTTCTCAATCAGCACATACTTAAAAATATTCACTATACAACATCAAAAATACTCGTTCGATCCGAAAATACATACCTTATAACACGTTCGACATCTTACAAACAATATATATTCTTCTTGTAGAAGCTAGTAAAAATAACAGCCGAAGTTATTCTTAAATTTATCATTTGTAATTAGGAGAAATGATGAAAATAGAACATTATTTCCTTTATAAATTCCTCTAATAGGACTATTCGTTTCGTCCTATCGAGATGCAATATTTTATTAAACAGAAAACCGTTCAATATCGATCACTGATTGTTCATTTTATTCGCCAATGTCCATTTTCGATGAATAATTGAATAATAATTTCATTTCATTGTAATAACCGAATCGAATTCGACCGAAATGAATAAAAGTATCTATTCCGTTAAAACGAATCCAGACATTGAACGTGAATAAAATTTACACGTTTGCATATTTGATAATGTGATATAAAATCCTATCAGATTGCTAAAAATAAAATCTGACCCAAATACATTTTCATCTCGATGTAGTGTAAAGTCAAGATCTCATTATATGTAGCTATTTAAATTATTTATTCGGTCTGGATGCAGTACAGTCGTCGAGACTATCTAAATGCAGCGATCGAATGAATTAATAACAACGAACTAAAACCTCCGTTTACGATATGAAAAGTTTAATTTAATTGAACATTTTCTTTTGTAATTATTTTACGGTTCGTACGATCTCCCAAAAAAAAAAAAAACGTTCAAACTTCTTATATAAATTTATTTGAAATTCGATCTAATTATTATAATCTGTTTTTTTTTCTTCGATATCTAAACGAATTCGTATAGGATTTTGAATTGAAATGAAAAATTAGTGGATTTATTTTTTTAATTTATATACGTGTGCGCGTGTGTGTATAAATTAAATGTGTGTGCGAAGAGCGAAATTAGCGTACGTTTAGTAAAAGTTCTACGTGGCAAATATCTCTAATCCGTGTAATTCATTTAAACGCTTGAAAAACCTCTCTCGCATAACATTTAGCATCTTGTAATACACAAAGACAAAACATTCACGTAAAGTAACCATAAATAAATTACTTGTCCGCACTCATTATTTCACAGATTGCCCTTGACCCGGTGAGGAGCTCGTCGTTGTTTTTTTTTCCCCTTTTCGTTAATACGAGCGCTACCGAAACGACCTATGCAATAGACAATTTCATTATGCGTCACGGAATCATTCGAGAGGAAAAGCTCCGAGTATGAAAATATTATAAACAATCGGCCGGCGTAGACGCGACACGGTGCCAAAACCAGGCCTTGACCCTACGGTCGTCGTTATCGGATTTAATCCAAGACACCCATTGTTCTGTGGAAGCGTCTACAAAGCTCGCAAACAGTCACGAGAACTCTTGTTGTTTGTTATCTCGCAAGGTCAAGTACGGTCATGGCCGTAGAAGCTTGACGACGTGGATTTAGTGGAGGGAATACGAGACAGATGGCCGATTCGGACGAACGACGTCGCGCGATTTCGTATAGATTCCTGAAACGGTCGACGTTGTACGACCTAAAACGAAAATGATGTCTGCCACGGCGTTGTTCGTTTCTTCGATACGCCGGAAAATCAATAAAACCGCGTTCGAGTTATACTTTTCATTTAAATTGTTTGCTCTTTTTAGCGTTCTGTCTATTAATTTTGATATTAGAACATTACTTGTAGACGTCAATAGTATTTCTCTATTTTCTTGGATTTCGAAATCGAATGCTCGTTTAAATCTATGCTCTCGACAGAAAAGAAACTTTCAAAAAAGATAAATAAATAAAACTACATAGACGTTGATTAAATATCAAACAAGTTTTCACTAGCTTATTGTTGTTTAACGCATCAATATCAATAACATTTAAAATATCACTTTTTTAATATTATTTTTCAATATACAAATAACGATTCATTATTATATTTATTCAATGGAAATTGTTGTTTAGTTTATACAGAATTGCTTATTGAAATTTTCCATAAATTCATCTAAAAATCGATCAGCTGCGAAATAATGAAAAAAAAATGTTATATAAACAAAGTCTTCGATGCTTTATTAAAAAGATGTAAACGTTTTACTCTCACTATGTTCTATATATATTTTTTATTTTAATTAAGCTTAATTATTTTATTGAAAAACTATAAGATAAGAACACTATTAATCGAGTGTGCATAATTCAATCATTGATTAAAATTCGTCTGCTTCGTTTTGTTCGAAAATTGATTTTTTTCGAGACGAGTTAAAATTTCAGATACATTAATCACGTCCATTCATTGTCATTCGAATACATTTTTTAACAGTTAAATTGTATTGATTATTTTGTGATACATGAACAGGAACTATTTCCAAGATTTTCTCTGATATCAAGTTAAAAATAAACGTTTATATTTATAAAAATAATTTATCATCCCATGCTATGAAGGTCGACATGAAAACCACACACAAATACATTTACGTTCATACGATATGTGATGAATGTGTGTGTGTGTGTGCGTGCATGTGCATGTGTATAGAGATAATTTCATCATTTCGTACATGTGAAATGTCGCAAACTGTGCCGATGAACGAAATCTGATAATAACATCATCATAACGTCTAAATTATACGCTATAAATTTAATCGAAACCTTGCACACAAATAACATAACTATACATGTGCTTATTGTTTCGTGAACGTAATTGCTACGTCGCGTGTCGAACCTATTGACTAACGCAAAACTTGCTAACAAAACCTATAAGAAATGGCGGTTACATGGCTGTTGACATTTAATAAATTGTCGCCAAATGACACGTTATCAAACATGTTTAGTTACTTCGTGAATATCACATGACGAATATACATACATACATACATACATACATACATACATACATATATATATACATACATACATATATATATATATATATATATAGGTCGTTCTGTTCTTATTTAAATTATATAAAGACATTATCGTTTTGCATTGAATATGAATACATATGTATAAATATATAATTGCATGTATAATCAAGTATTAAACTATTTATAACATGATGATATTATTTTCTTTAATAACCAAAAACATTGTTTGAAAATAGTACACGTACTACACGCTATTAAAAATATTCTTTTTATTGAAATCACAAGAGCTTTTATTAGAAATAAGCACAGAATTCAATCCAGGAAAATATTCGTACTCTATTAATAATGTGATTATCTTAATCTGTTAAAAAAAAGTGTTTCGGAGGTTTTTCTGCTGTTGTGTTATTTTTGAAAAATAATTTCATTTAATGTAACTTGTGAAAAACTACATCAAATGAGGAATGTAATTAGCATATGACGTGCACTAACCAAATCAAAATACATTACCTGCTATAAAAACGAATTTAATATTTATGAATAGTACGAATCATTTTGTAGGATATGTTTTATTAATAAATAATTAATCGACAAATTCCAAATTGTATTCGTTATTTATGGTGATGCTTATAGTGTTAATATATGACTTCAAATGAAATGATATTAATTTCTAAACATCGTCCATATTCTAGTTGTTCATAATATTTTCGTTCATATTTTCATTTTATACTTTAAAAACAGCCTTGCTTCTTTTCTTTATTCAAATTTAATTCGTTTTTAACTTCAGGTCACATTTAATATCAATTGAAAAATTTCTTCGTGTAATTTTTTTAAATTAAAAATAACTTTCGATTTGTACTTTTTAAAAGCAACTTTTCATAATAGACGTTCTAATAAATATAATTACATTGTTTAATTTGTAGAAAATACATAATGAGTTACTATAATAAAATGTACCAGCTATAAAAAAAATATATTAATATTTTTTCTCAAATGATGATTAGTATATTTGTAACTATTCAGTATTTTTCTCGTTATCTCGCTAATTGCAATTTCCATAAAAAAAAACGATTAAAGTTTGTACTTTAGAAAATTAAGAACAATATTTGATCATATTCTATTTCAGTAAAAATATACCAATTATAGAATAATTACTTTTATTGTTATTTGTAAATTATTTAAAGAAACGATAAAAATTAGACTCTTACTCAGAAGAATCCATTGGAGATTGAATATTTCTACACATAATATATATATGATTGTGTATATTAGTATGTATGTATGTAAAGATGCATCGACATACGCATATGTAATAAATAATTGATATATTTATTAAAAACAAACTATTTCACTTACGAAATATATAAAATAAAATACAATTTTTATCAAAAAATAAATACATTTATAATAACAAAAATAAACAATAATAAGAAATTAACGTAATATGAATATTATTTATTTTTTTTATTCCAAATAATAATTACTTTACAAATAAAACTTAAATTTATAATTTTTATCTAATCATAAAAAAATGATATCGAGTCTATCTATAATAATAACTTTTAAATAAATAAATAAATTTATCTATGCTTATCGATAAAACGATACGAATTTAATTTTTTATTTTGAAATACTCTAACAAGAAATTTATCTTTTGCTTTATTCAACTATCATATTATCTTATTACAATTATACACTAATTACACTTGAATAAAATATATAAAAAAACTTTCGTGATGAATCTATGCATGGCCTGTTCTTTTTTTAAAAAAAAAACAAATATATATAAAAATTATTAATAAATAAATGATATCGAAGTAAAAATACTTCTATTAAATAGATAAATATCGTGGAAAATTCAAATAAAATCAATTTAATTACATATATTAATTTGATAGATATTTATTCACTTTTTATTCGTACTACTAAAGAGTATTATTTCTGTATGTGTATTTTTAAATCATATCAAAAATCGTTATAGGTGTGTGTGTGTGTGTATCGTAAAGTACAGCTAAATCATACAACAATATACATGTCGGATTTCATTGAAACATCGCAAAATATAATCAATTTCAATTATTCTTCTGACATTTATTATCAACATTAATTATTCTACATTAAATTCATCATTTATCTTTTCATTAAATATTATTTCCTTAGTGCGTTGTATAAATCAGTTTAATACATTTTGGTTGATATTCACATTTAATTACAGAATTGATACTTGAACGATGGAGGTATTGTTTGTTATTTCGTTAATACTGTAGAAGAACGGAATGTGATGAGTTTTTTCTTATCTGAAACAAATCGTAATCGTAAAAGAAACGATATAAATGCGTGCTTGTGTTTTTTTTAAAAAAAATATATATTCATATAATTGAACGATGATCATTTAGTATACATATAAATCGATAGAATGAAAATTTTCAACAAATAATGTTGAAGAGAATCATTATCAATCCAATTTTTTATTAATGTTTTTTTTTTAAGAAATTCAGTTAAGTGAATATAAAAAAAACTCTTCATTAAATTGATAAATGCATGCAAAACATTTTATGTATTTGTGTATAAATTATATATATATATAAATTAAATAAAAATCTTGTTCGAAAATTCATTGCCTCTAATAAAATTATCGAAGTAATATACAGAGAAGTAATTCATTTTCCGTTTGCAAATAATTCGTAATCTAATTTAAATTTAATAAGAGTCGATGCCGTGTCGGCCTTTACATTGCAAAGTAAATAACTATGCGTTACTTTTTTCTTATATTTCTTTCATTTTCTCATATTTCAATGGAAAAAATTCATTTATATTAAAGGATATTACGTCGATGTTGATTTTATATACTGAATTAAAATTTCATTAATCGTTAAAAGTACCGAGATGTCTATTTATACGTATATTAGTTTATTTTGAAATATTTTTGTAGTTACTCTTTTTTATTTGGATTCGATGCATACAAAGAATTTTCAGTCGACTTTTATAATTTTCAACATTGTTGTAACAATTCAAAGGGACTCTCTCGTTCCAATCTGTCGATATTTAAATAAAGTAGATATGAAAACGTTTAATCGATAACTTGTTTTCGATACGTTCCCAATGTAAATCTTATGAATAGGTTTTAATTACTTTACCTGTAATGAATTCAGACTCCGCAAACAAGCGACGCATTCGAAATGTCATCTTCGGTGGCTTGACGTATCGACACTGTCACGGAATTATCAAACTCTCCGCTGGAAATCATGCGTAACGTTGTCACGCCGCAGAAAATCGTATTTGCATATTTTGCTAGAAGAGAACGTTTACTCTGCTCAATGTTTACATTCGTTAACAATACTCGGTTTGTTAATTGAACGTATTCGTGTGACAAATCTTTGATTGTAACGAGAATAAAAAAAAGAAGAATATTTCCATTCGAATAACGATCGTGTGTTCGACTTTTTAACTCACCAGGAGAAGAGTTCATTCCGCATATAGTGTCCACGGTTTGTAAATTCGTTGTGTCTAATCCATCAGTACCTCCAATTTGGACATAGTCGTCGATTCCACGTTTATTGCACTAGAACGGTAATCGATCGATCAGTCAATCAATCAATCAATCGATCCATACGAACGTATGAGAATAAATTAATCGATCTGTATTTTATTTTTTTATATAAATTTAATAAAATAAAAAATCTTATAGTCTCTTTTTCTACTGTATCTTACTATCATTCGTTTTTAAATAGATACCCTCGAGACCGTTTACCAAACTATTTAACTATGGCGCAAATACAATTGCTTTAATGTTTTCTGTAAAATAGTCACAGTCGATGAACTATTTAAAAATAAATATTTCATCGAATATGATATAATAAAATTCTATATAAAAAAATCGTCGTTGATTTTTGTTTTTTTAATTACTTTATAAATACTGCCCGTTTCAACTTCCATGTGTCTTCTGTTGCCTGAAACAGCAACATTCAACGCTATGACATGAACGACGCCAGGATACAGTGCTGTCAAACTACAATTAGCCCTTTTTCCATAATTTCGTATTGTATGTAAGCCTTCTATATCTTGAAGTAAAACATTGCATGCTGAAATCAAACGAGAACATTCATAATCAATAATATTATTATTTAAATTATTTGTTCTGAAACGAACTCGTAAATACGATAGCTCGTTAGAAATTTAACAACAATAATATATATATATATATGTGTGTGTGTGTGTGTGTAGATATAAAAAAACAATTATCACAAGTGTGTCTGGTTTTAATTCGTAGAGTTCGCGTCCAAAGTAAACGGTGATAAAGCCACTTTCGAAAACTTTTCATACGTTCATCGTTTAATTATAGCAATTTACAAAGTTGTTATAGAAGAAAGCAATCAAACTTTGTACATTCAAAGACAGAATATTTGATATTTTCCAAACAAACTAATTTATGTGTCTCGTAACTTGTCTCGAAAACAAGAAGTACGCGTGCGTTTTTAAAACGCACTTCGTTTACAACTTTAATTAATTTTCATAAATGACTAATGTACAACGCGTCGAAACGGAAACGAAAATGTGATTCTAGAATTATTTGCGAGAGATTAGTTTTTTTTATAGGGAAAAACATTATATAAACAAGTTTAAATCGTAAATCAAGAATGTATATTCGTAGTACAATCATCTACTGTTGTACAATATTAATTATTATTTTGGAAAATACATTTAAAAATTCATTGTACGATTTTTTTTTCAAAAATATTAATTTCATTTTTATATCATAAAAAATTAAATTTTTGGCATTTATTATTTGATCTATTTTGTCCGTAAATATATTAAATCTGGATACAAATAACATTAAAATATTCTTCCTAAATTTATCTCTTCAAAAGTGAAACACTATTGAAAACATTATAAAATTCTATTCGACAATAACAAGAATTGTTCACTGCTTTGATAAAGAAAATTTCGTCGGTTTTCGTGTAGTTATTCATTTGTAAAAATTGAATTTTTTTTTATATATATATATATATATATATGAATTTAGTTATATACATTCCATGAATCAAATTATTACATTCCTGTGGATTCACCCTTTCGATAAGTTTTAATCACCTCGTTGCAACGGTACTCCCTCGCCTTCATCGTCTTTACTTTGTGAAACGTAGCAAAAATTTGATTGAAATAAAACTCTCCCTAAAGTAGGTACGTCTACCCTTATATACATATATATATATATAAAAAAGTAAATTCAAAACCTACACTCGAATTGAAAATTAAGCAAAGAACCGGAACAAACGCTTTGAGTTATTGGTTATACCGTTAACAGTATTGTTCTAATAGAATTGTATTTTAAAATCAGACAGGAATCAATCTTACAATGATACTAGTTTGATTTATGAACTTTTACGATAGCATTTTTTCAATGCACAAATAGAATTTATAATAGGCATACATTTTAGAGAGCTTTTGATATACTCGTACATGTCGTTGATGTTCGTTTAAATAAATATTTTTTTTAAAATTAAACATTGAATTTTCAATCTTTTCTCTTGTTCATTAATAATAATACATAAACTGTTTTTAATTAGTGATTTACATTAATTGAATGTTTTGGATCTCATTGCATATCGAAAACTTTCGTTCGTTTCTCATCGAAGAAGTGGCATCGTACAGTTCCAACATTTATATTTTATTCAAACCTAAATGAATAGGTAATGTTTTCTACGTGCATTTCACTTTGAAACTGCACATACATATATAATTCCATCATTTCAGTACATATCTGAATACGTTGCACTGATGTTTCGTTTCGATGAAAACGATATTCGAGTTAAGTAAATACTCGGAAATGACGGACGTGCATAGCGAAACGAGATTATAAACTAGTGGAGGATGATCGATGGAAAAAAGAATGTCGAGCGTGGCTGAAACTTCTGTCGAATAATAATAATAATAACAATAATAATACATTCGTTGTTCGTACTCACGTGTCAAATTTTTGATGAATCGTACTGAAATGCTGAACCCGCGCCCTTTGCGTGGCATGCGATACTGTATCAATGCTGCGTTCTGCGAACTCTCGAATATGTGCTTGATCTTCCGTTGGCCGCAAAACTCGACGAAACGTTCGGACAACGAACGTGGATGGTCTAGTTCGTTGGGAAAGAGCTGGCCGTTCAATTCCCAACCGTCTACGAACTAAACATAACCGCACACCGCCACATGTATATATTTATTTTCGAATGGAATATTTTCATATATTAGATATGAAAATGAATAAAAATTAATCGAATAACATAAAAGTAAATAGTTCATGTTATATTTATTTTCAATTTAAGTTAATTTAAATTAAAGTGACGAAATCTTTTTAAAGAAAAGACTTTCTTTAGACAGCGGCTTCTTCCTTAAACTTTATAATATTTATGAAATGTTATTTTATAATTTATTGGACATGAAAAGTAATTCTACGAAATAACATAACGTATTATGTTTCGTTACTTTTAAATCTCTTCTGTTACTCTAATATTATCTGATAACAATCCGCGTTTCTACTTGTAACAATTTTCATTCGATACAATTTAAATTGCATTAAATCAAATTGTTGCATTTTTGTCTGGAATGGATAATTGATTTTTTTTAAAAAAAAATAAATAAATAATAACAACAACTTGAAACTTTTCCATTCGTTGCGATCCGTTACGCTCTTCTTAATCGAAATCACACAAGCAAACAAGTAAACAAATAAACAAACACACAAACACACTTAAGCGATTCACTAATATTTGATGTGGGGATGAATGTTTAACCCTTAGGTGCCACACGATCATCTCGATCGATAGTACATCATATGTCACTGACATCCAACGATAAATATTTGAGACCTATAAATAAGTCTGTGAATATTGATTCGCGCCGCAGACGCCCACATTCTATCCGAAATCTGCGTAGGACGTATCCATAAACTTTGTTTACACACGAACTTCACTCTGTAATAATCTTAAAGCTCTTCTAATGCGAGCGCAGATTAAATAAATTAGACGCGTTTACCTGTTGTCGTATCTCGTGTCTTTTATCGACGTCGCCGTAATTTATGTACATGTTAATGGAACAATTTCACATCTAATTGCTATCGCTGGCCGATGACTTCGGATGTGCTCTTTTTTATCGTCGCTGAATTATTCATCGCTTAATGAACGATTGTGCATTTTAGAACGATGTTTTTAACTGTCGTTCGGTTTTTTTCCGTTGCCCCCTTTACACGACGACGCAACATTTTAATGGATTTTATAATTACTCCTTAAACGTGTGCATAGGCGTTCGTTAATTTAAACGGCATCGTATTTCACTTCTGGACTTTTCTTTAATTATATATCTCTTATGGGACGAACGGGAAAAAACAACTCGATTCGCAATTTCGTGCGAACGAAAGTTTCAAATTTTAAAGAAAATGCTGCTCGCGTTCAAACTCGAAACTTTTTATATTAAAATATAGGAATCGTTTATGATAGAATGCAATTGATATCGAAATGATATTGGAATATTTTTGGTAATTATTTCATGAAAAATTTATCGACAACATAGCACGCACATTCCAAATCGTAAAATTAGTCAAAATCCAATACGACCGTATTAATTTAAATTATTCTATTCATTCATAAATAATATATATCTCGGATGAAATACCGTTCGTACGTATGTATATATACATGAGAAATTTACAACGTGATTAACTAATACCTTTACAGCTTACGTATTTATTTGAATAATCTCTTTTACCGAACGGTATTTCAAAACTATAAGCTTTATTAGCTGAATATATTTATCAAAACTCGAAAAGTTAACAACAAATACAATGCGAATTAATATAAAATAAAAGTTATAAAGTACTATTGGTTTATACGAACATACATACAAATTTACTAATAACAGCAAAACGACGCATCGAGATTGAAAGGGTAGGTAATCGGGGCCAAAAATCCAATGTAATACCGAGTTCAAGTACACGAACATCTAAACACATATATTAACCTAATATTTCAATTTTTTTCTCTTTCTCCATAAATAGTTTTCTTCTCTTCGAATAGCGTCAACTTGTCTATAATTTCTTTTCGAACAATCGATTTTTATATAAACATAAATTAACTATTGAAAATTATATTCACGTTTCGTAAAAACGATAAGAATAGGCATCCGATGCAGAGGAGAACTTATGTAAAAAAATTGAAACCTACTCACCACTACAAGACCTCCTTTCTCGCAAGGAACATCCAAATGATTGAACTGTAATTCGATCCGTTGATCTGGTTCTGCGAATAAGTACAATCCACAAGTGGTACCTTCAGTCCAATCTGGTCCTGGTTTATAATAGTAATCTCCCTCTTCCGACTTCACTTCCATACAATCTGCGTGTTAAATATTTTCAATTAATCGTTTCATTCCACTCGGAATTATATAGCATAAATGTTGACTGTTCATACACTGGAGTTGAAAAATATCCCAAAATTTCGAATAAAAATCAATTATAAACCTTTACGTTCACATCGGTCGAAATATGTTCAACCATACTGGCTCTTCTAGGGTACAAATGGTTCAAAATCAAAATAAAAAGATTAATCGAACGTAATGTTTGCATTTATTTAAACGACTCGCTTATATTTAAAAAATAGTAATAGAAACGAATAAATATTTTTTTTTTAAATTTGAACACGTTGCAATGAATAAATTGAATATAACTCTAAAATTTAAACTTTCATTACGAATGTCTTATTCGAGAACAATATTTCAAAACTGTATTTTTGTTCTTATGTTTAACTAACGAACGAAATATTTAAAATCATAACACCAAAAATAAACTAGATTGCAAACGCAGTTTTAATTACTCTTTTCCGTGGTCTGCAAGTTTTTTTTTTATATTCATAATTTATATTTTGTTGAAACTAAAAATGAAACAAAAGGAAAAGAAACATTTCAATATATGATCATAAGCTATCGATAAATTTATCAGATTTTAAACATTTTCAAATCAGTCGAATCGAACGAATGTAAAAGAAATCCAAACGTCGCAGAAATCAAATTCAATAATAATAACAATTATTTTTATATTCATACACGTACGTACTGAAAAATTTCAAATATTTTATATTCGTATATAAGCTTAAAAATATTCTATTTATAGATTTACCTTTACGTTTTTTTTTTTTTTACAAAAATACCAACGTACTATACGTAATTTATAATATTATATACATATATATATATATATGATGCGTGTGTGTGTAAAAAATTTGATTCCTGCACACATCTTTCAATACTTCATACATTCTATAGCAAACACATTTATCTGACTCGTACATCGAGAAATATTGGCAAAATCAAATTAACTCGATCAAAACTTTTATACACGACTTTTATGTACGAAACATAATTGGCTTCGAACATATATTTAATACGACGTTGACACTATAAATTTCTATCGCACTTTTTATTAAATTTTTTAAATTTTTCAATCATCAAGTTAGACGAATTATTTAAAAACGTAATCATTAATTTAAATCCATTTAATTAACGTGCAATTATAGTCACGTTTGAGTAGGTATGATATTTTACTACATAATAACAGAACAGAATTCATTATTGCTAAGCATAGAATTTTAAGCGACATATTTATTAATATAGTGAAATATAATATGTGTGTGTACATAAGATTTAATTTCGTCGACAATTTATTATCAGTGATAATTAGATGTACCTTTGGAAAATAATAGAAAACTGTAAACACGAACAAAGAATTAATATTACTTTTTATGGAAATGAAAATGTTTATATATACATATATATATATGTTTGTCTAAACATTTATTTATATATATATAAGGGTACACAAGAACATAATATAATAAAAGTAAATTTTCATATCTCTAGGGCAAACTTGAGCTAAAATAGAAAATTCCTTGAGGATGAACAAGTAAAAGAGAAAAGTTGCGGTCAGTGGAAATAAAAAATAACATTGAAATATTCATCTGACTCGTATGAATATATATATATACATAAATGTATATACATATTTGTTTTGTGCTGTACAATATTCATGTTGAAATAAAAGTCATTATATTTCAAAATTTTCATGTTACAGATAGGAAAAGTCAGATAAAAATATATACATACATAAATATATATATATATATATATATATATATATATATATATATATATGTTTGTTGTAAATACAATTTCGGATGTAGTAATGTTTTTAGAAAAAAAAACTCGTACTGATTCGTAATAATATTTATGAATGTATAATTCTAGAATTTTTCAATATTTTTACGAAACGAGTAAGTTTTCTTTTGTGTGCACAACGAATGATATGTTACTAAATCACATACGTTGTTCATGTTGTTGTTTTATTAATAATAATTTTATAAAAATAATATCTGACACGGTTTAATTTTTATTCGTGTTTAACTTTCGTTTCGTCGACTAAAATTAAATTAAAGTGACGTTCCTTATTAAACTTCCTGTTATCGTGCTGGCTATCCTAAACAGGTATATATGTTTATTAATTATATATATATATATATATATATATATATATATATATATATATAATCATTGATTATAAAATTAAAAATAACCTTTGCGTTAAAAAATCGATGTGAACATAATTTTTACGAAAATATCAAACGATTAAAAAAAATATAACAAATGTTTACTTTCTGGAAAATTCATAAATGCAGTAAAGCTATAGATTATAATATCACATTTTCTATATATTTAGTACGTTCAAAATTCAAATCGACGGATTATTCAAATATTATCTTTTTTATCAAAAAAATAAAATATAATAATTTCAACAAATTTCACCTTAACGATTTCTCTTTTTAAATACTATTTTTATTGAAGTAATTCTAAACGTTTTATATAGACATATTTTCTATAAATCGTTTAAAAAAAATATATTAACAATATACGATTAGTTATTGAAATTCAATCGAAATAACTATAAAATTACTATCCAGATGTAAGAAATATTATACAGCAATAATAAAATGTAATTGTTGTATTTTGAAACGATTTTATAGGAGGTTTTTCGTATTAGATGGAATTATTTTAAAATTACATTTTCAATTTATATATTCAGTCAGATTAATAATTCATACGACAAACCGAAAATAATATATATGGAGGTATCACAATCACATGATACCTCCATGCAATAAATTTTATATTAGAATTCAAATGTTGTATATGAATATAGATTAACTGAAAAAAATATTTTTTTCCTCTAATGTTTAATTTATTTATTTTAAAAATTAATCCGCAATGTTCATAATACGAGTAGATAAAGTGGATTTTTGCTTTCGCATTAATTCATCCCTTAATATTTTATGTGAAATTATATTTTATTTTACATATATATATACATATTGTATACTTTATATAAAAATTATTTCAATATTTGAATTTTGAACGTTGCTCTTCTGTACCTGTTCAAGGGATAACTACAGGATTTATAATATACAATTCCTGTGCAACAATCATCATTGGACTAAAATGTATTTTTTAATTTACATCAATTTGTTGGGTTTAATTTAATAACTTTAGGTACATGTTATAACTATTATCATTATAAATATATATATATATATATATATATATATATATATATATATATATATATATATATATATCAATGTTCAGTGTATGTATATGAATATTTTAATAAACTAATGAAATGTTACAATTGATTGAATTTTAAATCATTGAATATTGATTATGAATTATACTCTACGTATGTTTTTTTTAAAAAAAAACTTTCCACATATTTAAGAAATTATTATTTCTAACATATGTGCCTTGATATAAATATCTATTTATAAACAAAGATTACATTTACTTTCAGTCTTATTTAATCATCTTAAATAATCAAAGACAAATTGTAAAAAAAATGTCAGCTATGTTCCATGGCTAGAATTGAATTTGTGTTCGTATTATATTGTAGTATATTTTTCCGTAGACTGATATTTTTTTAACAGAAAAACACACACACACACACACACGTCCACTTATCTCTATTTACTCTTTTGCATGTATGTGTACGTGTTTATAAGAAGATTAAACATATATATATATCGATATCAACTCAACAGACGTCGCGTATGTCACCCACCTGTTATGACATGGTCTATACTCCTTTTAATCCGAAGAGACTGATCTTCCGGCACAGCGAGTCTCTGCACCTGTCAACATACAAATAAAAATTTTATTACACAACTCGGGAGTCAATATGAAAACTTTCTTCGTTTTCTGTACATATTTGAACCGTTTGATACTTGAGATCGATCGTTGTATATGTGTATTCTCTCGTTTGACGTCATACGCCGCCACCAACAGTAGCAGCAATGGCATCATATCGTTGAATATCGTAATTTTAACATGCTCTCTTTTCGAATTAGCCGCCCTTTGATATATCTCCGACGAGCAAATAATCAAATTATGGATTATAATGGATTCGTACTGTTCTGTTTGCTTATTGTATATATATATACAGCATCTTTTTGTATTTTTATCGAGTCTCGTACGAAAAGGAAAAGATATTTTAATTATACACAATATATTTTTTTATTATTATTAAAATTCATATATACAATATATAGAACATTACATTCCATCATCTCTGAAAATCAAATTACGGTAGATATTCCTAATAATAAAGTGTATTGCAAATTGTTTTCATTTAGGAACGTACGAAATCTTAAACGATTATATTTTATAACAAAGAAAGTCAAATTAAATATGAAAAGAATATTATTATTGCTGTTTATTTCCCTTATTTTCTTTTTCTATAACACCGAGCGTTGATATCTCCAATGTTGTCAAATAATTATTTCGAAATCATAAATATTCGTTTGTAGTTTCTTTTTTCTTAAGTAATATGTCTGTTTCAAGAAATATCAAATTAACAGAATATTAAAATTTATTATAAGAAATCTTACAAGTTTTTTTTTCGGATACAAATTAATGTATCGTAGATATTACATAACTATAACTTTTATGTCAAAGAAAAAAAATTTAAAAACAATAATGATAAATCAAAATCGTGAGAATTAAATTATATATATATATATATATATATATATATATATATATAAAGTTTCTTCTTGTAAAATACTCCGAGACATACATTTAAAATCGTATTTATCACTATCAATCACATCACATTTCGTTGAGTTCACTTCTAATGTAAAGAAATTACATATCTTCAGACTGCACACACATACACACACAAACAAACACATTTGTACATATACAAGAGATAAATTTAGAAAGCTTTCGAGTGCACGAATCGGCGAAAGAACGAACATCGATTATTATATTCGTTATAGTGTGCGACGTACAAAGAAAGTCATGTTCGGAGATCAATTTAATGCTCGCAGACTGTGTAGTACGTAGCGTGGCGTATGTGTTAAACGGGGGAGTTGGTTCGCACCCCGTTGACGGCACGACACAATCCGAACCACATGAAAGCTCGCTGGCCGAATACAAACACTGTATGCTATTTTAACGATCCCGTGTCGGTCAACTGTTTCAATGTACAGACAAAAGGGAATTCAGAATGCGTGCACGTGTGTGTGTATGTGTGTATAATTCAACCGGTTGGATATTTATTCGGCGGATTGTTTTAGTCTTTTTGAATTACGTGAGCGTTGGATATTTAATTAGCTCAACTCCTAAGGTCAGGTTCGTATTTGCATATGCGCTATATTTAAATGTCGAAATAGATTCAAGAACAATTGCAATTGACATGAGCAACGTAATTGCAAACAATCAAATAGGAAACTGAATCGGTCGAAAAAAATATGTTTGCACACGCGAAGTGAAACTGCACTTCACGTTAGCACAACCGAATGAAATACAATGTAACGTGTTCTCTTTCAAAAATTGTATAGTTGGAAATAAGTAGACAAGAGTGAAAAGTTTAGAATGGAAACTAGCCTGTCATAAGGCAAAAAAAGAAGACCGAAAGATAGAAAAGAATCCCATAGAGATGGACAATGGAAATAATCATTTATTTATTGTAGCAATAGAAATGAAGCAACTGACGATGACTGAATATACTCTGATGGAAAAGAAATTAAATTATCAATAATCTATATTATACGTGTGTTCTCTTGAAAAAAAGAATTCGTAATAACAACACCGTATTCTTTTTTTTAAAAAAAAATCCATAAGAAGTAAATGAAAACAATCTCGTGTATTCTTTCAACAGACGAAATTGCGAATAAATTCAAACCCGTCCGATTTATTTTCCAAGAGAGCTCGTATCGCGGCATATAACATTGAACGTCTGCAGCGAACTGAAAATTGATCATTAATCATCATCGACGCCACATATCTTCGATTCGCACGCCATCATCAACACCGACTTTAACTGCTCGTGTCATACATTTATCCCGGAAATTACCGGCGTCGTCGCTGTAACCAGGATATCCGGGATTTGTGTGTTGCGAGTGCAATCAACATTTACAGACAGCGACTCGTTCCATCAAATTTACTCACGATTTATAAGGAAAAGTAAACAGTGTGTGTCTAAACGTGCGCGCACATATTCACACCATACACACACACACAAACACATATATTTATATATTTGTATATGAAATTAATTAGCGGTCATTAATTTAACAACTAGAAACGTCTCTTCATTGATACGTTCGAATAAAATTATGATAATTGTTAGACGATCAATGGATTTAATAAAATAAAAGTAGATATGTGTATGACGTTTTTTTTTTAAAAAAAAACAACAGTATATCTGATTTTATCTGTAATGTTGCAAATAAATATATTTATTTATCATTTTTAAACTATTTGAAAGATAATTATTTACGATTTTTAATCAGAAATTTCTTTTCTTGTTATTTAATAATCTAAATGTTTAAACTGATCTATCAATACAAATATTCTCTCGAGTTTGAATATGTGTCGATCAAACAATTCAAAATCTTAAATATACTTTATAGAATATTGAAAATCTTTGTCAATATTTATTTAATGTAATCGTCCCGATCGATTAATATTCAATCAGAAATAATAGTCGCAGAGTTTTAAAAGTATGAAATTACATTAGACGCGATCGTATGTATAATTTAACGAAAATCATCACAAGTTCTAAATCTAAACGAGTAGTAATTTAATTTTAGACCAACGTCAGTCAAAACAGAACGTATATATGTAATCGCAAGAACGATATTTGTACAGAATGTTTTTTTATATTAAAATCTCGACCAGTTTGGATTATGTGTAGTTGCCTACATACATTCTTTCAATTTTCCACAAATACCTTGAACGCTCTTTACGAATTCTTTTGTGAATGTCAAGAGAGTAAAAGATTTTCTTGTCCGTTGTTGTTGTTTGAATTCGTTTTATTTCTATTGATTTTCTTTTCAAACTCAACTTGAATAAAGTTTATTTTTCTTTCGATTGATCTAATTGAGAACGCCGTGTTATTTTTATAAGATTTAATTAAAAAAAAAAAAAAAAAAAAACATTAGTCGGTATACACACTTTATATTATCTCTCGTGAATCGAATATCTTCTTCCACGATTACATTTATAAAGATAATATCGTTCGATTGCAAGTTTCATTTGTAACGACGAACGCGCTAATATTTTTGTTTTCGTTCCTGATATGAACGTAAACTATTTGCTCCCCTAATCGTAATAATAAAAAGGTTTCCGCATTCAAAGTATTAATGATAGTAGAATATTTGTTTTGTTGACGAATGTTGCGAATGTAAAAACAACTTTTCATTCGTATGTAAATAGAACAGCACGTAACTAGCTGCTCTAACTTTTTTTAATAAACTTTTTAAAACCCTTATATTGTATAACTCGTACACTAGCTTATTGGAAACGTAATAACTTCCTCGAATAAACAGCTTTTCTAATGGCTTACTTCCAGTCGATTTAAAGTTTATTATGAATTTTATCAAATGTGAACTTTATATAAAACAATTATCGACTTTACATACGAACGAGTCGAGTCGAAAAGTTTATAAACAGAGGTATTGTTGAATATTAATAAAAATTCGATTACATGTTAAATGTGAAATAGTGAATAAGTTGTCGTATGAATTTTTTATTACATTTCTCGAATTCGATGAGAATATATTTTTTTATGATGAAAATTAATTCACAACGAATCACTTTTGTGAAAAACATACCGCACTAATCTAAAAATAGATAATCTACAAACGTGCAGACAAAATATTTTCGATCGAGACTTTTACATACGTGTGTGTACAAGCACTGTGATCGAATCTCGACCTGTTTTTTAAAGAAAAAAAAATATGTACGAGTATAAACAATTACCGATACCTGACCTATTAAACTCAATACACTCAATACACGAATTGTTCGAATAAATAAATCAAATAGTTTATTTTCTAAATCATACGAGACGTATTTAGAATCCATGACCTATATTATATTTTATTCATTTCCATAGAACTATTTGTGTCGACCTATTGAACTTGATACAAAATTTGCACGTTTCAACGTGCTGTTCCCGATTAAACGTATTATATAACTCGGCATTATTTTTTCAAAAATCTCATTTAAATAATTTATGTTTTCGAATTCAATTAATACTCGACAAATAAATATTATGCAAGTGTATAAATTTAAATAAAGTTCGAGATAGATAGATATATATATGTAGACCTACGCATTTTCGATACGAGCAAGTAACAAAAAATATACAAATTTTACCAGCGACACAATGGGCTTTAATCGATGTTTATGACGTACAGTGAATTTTAAATAGATCGTAAATGATATTATGCATTCATGACAGACGAATATATATTTTTACGTCGTTGTAAAAAATTACAATCGACAGCAAATATTCAAAAGAGATTTTAATTAATGCCAATAAATACCGTATCGATATATGTTACATACCGCACGTTATTAATAATCGAACCGAATCATAAATGTAGGCGTTCGAATCGTACCGATATTAATTTAATTATTTTTTCCCTATCCTATTTTGTATTGCTTCTCATATTCATACATAAGTATATGTATACAGTTCAACTTTCAGTTGGAATTCGAATGAGAGTTCGACTAATATCCAATAAATAATTATAATATAATAAATGTAAATATTTTAATTTGCTTCAGTGAATCATTCGGTGATTTTTCAATAATTTCTATTAATAAAATCGTATGTACACATATATAATCTTTTAATTTAAATAATCCACTATTTTTTTATAATTAAAAAAATGTTGCAAACGTATGTAAAACTTTCGTTTCTGTTCACTGATATTTCATACTCGTGTACGAACTGAGGATAACTTAAATTCTTACAGTATTCTTTCAGACATGTGTACGAACGTATGAATTTTACCCATATCAAAGTCACTCTGTCGAAAATGCTTCAACTCGAGAAAAAAAAACTGTTAAATGTTACAAATGTAAGAATGAAAACTATAATATATAAATATAAAATCTGTACTTCGGTTTCGAGTTTGATACAAAAATTGAAATTATTATTATTATTATTAGATGCTGTGGAAATCTTTTCTGTTTTTAAAAAATAACCAACGCAGTATAATTATACGTGTGCATGTTGTACAAAAAATGTACCTATGAATTATACACATGTAAATAAAATTGTATTTTTTTTGTTGTTGTTAGAACAGATGTTGTGACAACGATAAAATGAATTACGGTCGATAGTAATTAAACGTTACCAGATTAAATTTCATGATACGAAAAACGATATGTAAATAATAGATTCGATAATTGTAACGAATATTTTTTTTAAAAAAAAAATAAACAACAGAACAATTACTTTCCGTCACGGTCGTTACAAAGCCACATCGTCACGAATATTCATCGAGACGAAAACACTTTGTTAAGTACTATTCGTGTGCGTTGCGACGGGGCACCGTCGTCGCCGGTTTCAATATAAAAAAATGTCCTTTAAGCGTTTCATTTTATAATTTGAACGATGTCGTTTTCGTCGAACGGTAAACTCGCACTTTTAAAAATTGTCAACGTCTATTATGGCCATTGCGAAATGATTTTATTCCGTGTGACATCTGATAAAGCTTCGAGCAAGAAATTCACGGCAACACATCATCGGTTTTCTAAACAGTGTGTGTGTGTGTGTGCACTCATTTCTCTCTATTGTGATTATATATGTTTTCATTGAAAACGCTGATTTTAATTTACATGTCACTTTGTCTAAATATGTTCGTGTGCGTGTATGCAATGGTTATTTCCTTAAAATATATCACTTTGCTTAATGAAAAGTCATTCAACCTAAGTACTATCGATCTCTCAAACCATTCGTTATAGAAACATGTTCGAATGACCACACATCGACTCTTGCTCGTTAATTATATTTGCATAAAATATTTAATCAACTTCCTTATTTCCATGTTATATGTGT
Source organism: Neoneuromus ignobilis (assembly GCA_029203775.1). Taxonomy (NCBI): domain Eukaryota; kingdom Metazoa; phylum Arthropoda; class Insecta; order Megaloptera; family Corydalidae; genus Neoneuromus; species Neoneuromus ignobilis. Next base: position 28,125,607 of record CP092096.1, read on the forward strand.
ATGTGTTTTTCTATATATAATATTCATTTCCAGACTTGTTGTATTTAACTTTTAGTGATAAATTTAGAAACGATATAAATACTATACAGAAATTTACATTTTTTAAAAACGAATTTCTCGAAATACTGAACACTTTTGTATAGAAAACGAACACGGACTATTCGGTTATGTAAAGTTTACGAACCAGGATAGTCGTCCTGTGAGATTTTGAAAATTCAAACCGATAATCCTTATATCGTATTCTATTAAACGCTTTTATATCTTATCAAATAAGATAGATACTGTCGTATTTCGAAAATTCATTTACATCTCGATATATATCTCGTTCAATTAATCCCTGCCCTAAGCGCAACGTCGTAGATATTCAATAGAAATGTATACGTATATCGATATTCGAATAAATCTATACCGCATTCGTTTGAAATATAATTTCAATAGCTCTGTATAATATAATATTAACAATTCTATTCGATTGTTTAACTTATCGATAATTTTTTTGGAAAAAAAATATATTAATGGCATCGAGATGATATTTTTATTAGTTTATGTAAATATGATACAAAAAAAAAAGAAATTTAAAGTGAATATACTGATCATATTTTTTCTTTACAAGAATTTCCATCTGTAAACGTACTATTGAATCGTGTAACACTGACATGCTGTCTCTAAAAATTATTTCACACGACCAGAGTAAACACCGATCACGTTTCAATAACACCGAACAAACGTTCTACTTTATTAATTGCAAATTACCAATAACGCATAAAACGATCGAATATCTATATTGTCGAAGACCGATTGTGCGTTACATTGATGTGATAGAAACTAATATTGCATTTCAATCGACAAGCACACAAAGGAATATTTCAATATGTACACCGTCTTTATTAGGTGTTAAAATTTACTTAATCAGTGTGCGTTTTGCAACTATTCTACAATCATTGTTGTTTTTATCTTTTAAAAAACAATTCATCATTCTCTCGTATTAAAAACATTTGTTTCCTGGGAAAAAACCGTTCTGTAAATTTTAAATATCGATGTCATATCTGTATTATTAGTCGAAAATAAACACGAATTATGTAAATGAAACGGAATAAATTATGTTTTTGTTTAAAAATATACACATTCGAAACTCGTGTGTAACTATATTTGTATGTTCTAATGAATTTTTTTATATTTTTAATTATTTTTAGAGAATTTAACATTTGGTATTCGAAGAAAAGTAATTTTATTTTTTTCAAAAAATATCTGTCTACTTTATCAAAATATTATGCGACAGTTGTACAAAAAATAAATATATACTTAATTAAGAAAGTAATTAAAGAACTTATTACAAAAAAAAAAAAAAAAAACAATATTGAAGTTAATTATTTTTATTTCGTGGTATTCGAGACTTCGGCCTAATGCTTCATTCGTCACTTAATATAATCTTGTCGTTGTTATTCATCCCACGTTCAAAACACAACATTAATTACATCTCGACAATGGAAATACGTCAAGACCTGATCTTATTATTTTAAACATATTTGTATTTTCCATTAATGAGATCTTCAATTCTTCATAAAACATTTATTTATCTGTTTCGTGACGATATTTAAATTAAATCCCCCGTCCCCGTATAACGAACTGAAATTTTACGAGTACATTTTTTTATAAATAAATGTTATTGCTTCTGAATTCATTCTCGTCTATTTATCAAATCGAATAATTCAAAATTTGTATAGTCCAAAATATTACTTTACTATTATAAACATCGATTTAATGACATTGAAAACACTGTAATTCAGGACATCTGCGAAACTGTTCCACGTTCCATGTCCGTTATTAATGAAGTATATTGTACGTTTGCCAGTGGTGAAAATTTACCAGACCGAACATACTCCTCGTGCGGCTAACACATATTATTTCATATTCAAATCATCTTTAGCTGTTCATTTAATTTCAATTAACGGTCGTCCATCCTCTTTACCACACGTTTCATATTGCACAGAATCCTTTTACTATAACCGTACCGAATAGAAAAACAAGAAGAAAATGCTCGACAGTCTTTATTCGATTATTTCGAACGTTCATAAGAAATACAATTAACAAAATGAAATATCTTCTATGCGAATTTCTTCAATAAGAACAAAGATCAATAATACTGATTAATTATAATTGGCGACGTTGTAAGTTGGGAAAAAATATATATATAATACGTGTATGTCTACCCATGTCAAGATTATCTAATTCGTTTCAAATTAATTTTTGGTCGATTCATTTCGCACGAACGAACTTATTGAACATCCACCGCGTGCTCATAAATTGATCGTTATTAATTTGTATCGCTTATTAATTGCAATTAAATTTCAAATATAATAACATACAAATATATATATAAAGTTAGTTTATAACATATGAAGCTATCGAAAATGTTGAAATATGTTCACGAAATCAATTTCATTCACAGATACGTTTCATGTAGCTCGATATATTTATTTTTGAAAATTAAATAATCTTAAAGCAATAATAAAACCATAAAAGAAATATATATATATATATATATATATACGGTTATAAATAAATGTATTATAGTCGAGAATCGAAAGAGATTTTATTATCGTTAATAACATTATTTTTAAAAAAGAGTTCTTTGAAAAATGTCTTTTCTTTCATAGTATTTTTTCTCATAACATTTTATCTGCAAAGCATATTCATTGCTTTATGATAAAAATAATGTCATTAAAATTATACATGAATACAATACGAATGTTTTTCGCTAATTAGTTATTTCGCATATTTGAAAATCTTAAAATAATTCAATTAACCAATTTACAATATTCGGTTTTTGTCGAGTTTGATTGAAAATAGACTGTTGATCGATCTTAATGATTATTTTCTCAAGAGAATAAATATTCTTGAACGTTATGTGATTTTATCATTTTTCTCTCGTATCTTTGTTCAACGTACGAATACTTTCGACGACAAGCATTTTTTTCTTCGAAAGTGTTCCTTTTAACTAGCACCGTGTGAAAATTTGCATATGTTTACTTATAAAACGATTCTTCGATCAATTTTACTTTACGAACTGCCACTGTTTACAACAGAAAACCCTCTCGACGTGCATTCATGTATGTATATGTATGTGTACATATACAAGAAAATGTAAATAAACGTGAAGTAATTTATTTGTCGTGCATGTACAATGCGAACAAGACATGCTGTTAACTCGAGTATTGCCAATTTAAAGACTACTGGGAATTCTTATATCTGCCAAACGAAAGAGAATGTGATCGATGTAAATAGATTTGATAAATCATGTGACAAATTTTACGTGTGCAGAGTACGTACGTACGTACGCGGGCGAAAAACGCCAGCGTTCCCGTTTTTATTTGAACGGTGGAAAAGTTAACGCGTGGAAAAATAACATGTTCGAAGGTACTTAGTGGAAAAAGTTTCGCGCTTCCTCGTGCACGTCGTTAACAGTTATATTTGCGTCTGTGACAGAACCGACCGACACGAACGTTTGATCCACATCGAAAAAGTTGATTAACAGTTTACAGTTCGCAACTTTGAACACTTAATATCTTTATCTGAAATGGTTATTTTTTATCTGCAAACGATCAGCTGTTCGACAACGACATATCGAGCATAGATTTCGAAATGGAGAAATGTGCTCTTCTTTTCATTTTCGACAATTTGTAATTTGTGAAATAGAACTTTATCATACACGTATACATAATGAAATTCTCTTCTGATTGAATATTTTATATAATTATAATTTGTTTTCGTAATTTTAATAAGTTCAAAAATTCTCTATATAAATATCACTTTTAAATTTATCACACATTAATATCGACCGGTTATTATTTATATTAATTGACGAGGCTCGAACATAACTTGTAAACAGAACTAATTAAATATATTGTTACAATTCACATCGTTATTATTTAATATTTCTAATAAATATTATATCGTAATTGTGTGTACACGTGTTAATGTTTACAATGTTAAATCGACTATCTCACTCGACATCCGGATGCTGATAATTATTCTAAATAAAATTTCAATTCGCAATGAAAATATACAAGTAATAATCTGTCTGTGAATATTTTGCACATTTGAACATAATTATTCCAAACAAACAAATAAATAAATAAAACTTAATAATATAATACCACATCCATCGTTCGAATATTCAAGCTGTTTACTTTACTTCATCGACACGCAAACGAATCTAAATCGATTGAGTGGCTTGTTTGAAAATTGATTCAACGTCATTTAAACCATAACTGATTTGTCGATGATTAATTGTTCTCGTTGCACACGAAAACATGTATTAAAAACAAAATGACCCTTTCGAATTTACAAGTAAACGAAAGCTTTTAAAAATATCTCCCTTCATTCCTTTCAATGTTATACGTTCAGAACGATACACGTGAAAATAATCAATTTTATTATGAGTGTTTTGCGAAGGATCGTTTATATTTTATGCAAATGTAATTTATGGAAGGTATAATTAACTTTTCATTTTATATCTAAATAGAACATAATTATTACAAACCTATTAACGAAATGAACTCGAACACATCCGTGTATAACAAACTAATATATGTATATGTATATATATATATATACGTATGTGTGTGTATGCAAATGGTTTCGTAAACAGAACACTTTTATATATGAATTTCCATCGTCTTAACAAAGTTTTTTAATAAGGGACGATTAAAACTTTTATAAATTATAAGCTAATGTAAATCTAAAAGCATATCGTGCTCATTACGACGCGATTGTTATATTTAAAACGGATTATGACAAAGGCGAAGAACGAAAAAACAACACACGTTTTTCATTACAAGTGTCGGTACGGTTTTTTGTACGTTCTATATTTTTTACTCGAATGAAATTCGTACGCATTCCTCTTTCATAACGAAACAATATGAATCACACGAACTGTCGATACGTTTAATGAATTGCGAGAAAAATCATTCGTAATTTTCACATTCCTGACGTGTTTCAATCGTTCGGTCGAATGTTTGGAAACGATTTTGTAAATAGCGATGACAATCTGCATGTACGTAATTCGAAAAGTAGATACGTATCTTCTTTTCTGCCGATTAAATTATATTTAGACATTTGAAATGAATATTCTTCCTATTAATTTCTATAAAATTAAATTACGCATTTTACTCGGAAACATCGTAAAAAAATAATTTATGTGATATTTGAAGCTCATTAGTAAAGTGATATATATATATAGAGAGAGAGAGAGAGATTATATGTGGTAATTTAAAAAATTAGTATCCTTTTTGGTGACTTTCTTTATTAAAAACATAACGTTGTCATTCGATATATATTTATTAAATTGAAATTATTGAACCTCGAAATGAAGTAATTGCTAAAAGGAAAGAAACCCACGATTTAAATTTAATTTAATAAATTAATGCTGTCAATTAAAACCCGCTTCTTATGTCACAATGATCGTTTGTACGTGTTTGCCTGTTGTTGTACGAGAAATGATTTTCTATTTTGAAATTAATCTCCGACGTGTATATTAATAAGAAAAGGATATTGAACTTCATGCTCACAGTTCAATATCTTTTGAAAACATCGTTCGTCGAATTGACGTCGTCACCTCAAAGAAAACCTTCGTCATACAATCATCCTTTACAGAATGAATCGGAGCTGCCGAGACGATCGTTCGCTCGTATACATTTATAATAATTTGTCTAGTATTTTGTTCGCAATCGAAAACGAACATTCGACAAATTGATATAAATAGTATACGAGCGCCTTCATAAACGACGGACATTTCTTTTTCGATTCATTTCGAAAACGAAAATGTCAAAACGGATTTCGTTTAAAATACATTGTGAACATCTGATACAGAGATACGTGGTTATCGTTTAAGAAAAATGATCTATCGTTTGAAATGCAGTCTCGTGGCGTGGAAAACGCAGTGGGTGAGATCAAAAACAGCGTGTCGTAAGCAATTTATCGACGAACACGACGTTAGTTTATTAGAAACTCGATAATAGAGAAAATAGTGAGAACAAAGTCTCATGTACACGTACAAAGATAATAACGCCTATGATTACAATATCCTAAACGGCATCTCGTTAGAAAACGCGCCACTCGATTAATCATCAAAAGTTGTTTTGAATCAATGACAGATCTGGTCGAAAATTGTAAACTGTTTTTCACACATTCTCACACACACACACACAACGTGTATGGATATGAAAAAAAAATATGTATATTGTGAATATCGCCATTTCAAAATTAATGTTCGTCCTTTGTAAATTATTTCTCTTTGAAATATGTTTGTGCTCGACGTGTTTTTTTTTTTTTATCAAAAACGTACGAACATAATTTCATCAAAGAACCTTAACACTTTTCGTGAAAATTAAATTAGAAGACAACACCTTGTAAATGCCTAAAGAAACCCAAAGTACATAATTTAGAGCGTTTAAATTTCCTGTGTTTTCTAAATTTCAATTTTATATCACGCGCGCGCGTGTGTGTGTGTACATTATTATATAAAACACGAGCGATTAAAATCTACTAAACATTTTCCCACTTGTAATTGCTTGTGGAGTTTAACATACAACACGAGAATAACATCACATCGTCGAGACCTACCTACATGTGGAAACTTATACATCAAAAACTTCATATATAATTCAATACTGAGATTGCAATCTTAGTAATGAATAAGAAACTCGCTAATGAATTTATACTACATTTTATGTAACGTAATAATAATATTAGAATAACAACGAAAATCTCTCATCGATGAACATATTGTAAATAATACTCGAACATTCGAATTAATATGCACTGAACATTTTTGTTTAGAACAAAAACGTACGGCAGCGTGTATTAATTTTTTGTAACAATCGCACAGATAGATTATGAATCGAAGAACGAATCTTTTTTTCAGCCAAACAAAAAAAAAAGTTTAAACAATTTAATCTCATTTTCATACTGTCATCATTTCATTGAATTCTATGTGAATAAAGTTGGAAAAGTTGGAAATAAAAAAGATCTTTTATTACTAATGTTGAGAGTTTTTTGTGGTTTCTGGATTGCTTCTCGTTTCTAAAAACTTTTAAAATAGAATTTAATTTCACTCGGATTTTATTATCAGTTTTTTTGTCTTTTTTTCAATATATATATATATATACAGGTACATAGTAAAATATTTTATACTTGTACGGAATATTTGTCGAAAGAATAATTAAAATTGAATCATGAAAGTTCCTGTATCTTATTCTAATTAACTAATTACAGTCGATAATTACTTTCTCGTCTTATGCGAGATGTAAATTTCTTGTAACGATTCGTTCTTCTTTCGATCTTTAACGTTACGTTTCTATATTTATAAACTAGTTGATACTAAATAATAAGTACTAAATTACTAACGTATTTGTCGATCGATCATTCACTACAACTTTTTGGATCATTAAATATTTAATAAAATAAAAATCCAATAAAAGATATTAAAAATAACTGTACATATCGGATAATCCTATTTGTAACCAAATATCTGAAATATTATTTAAGTACGAACGAAATTATGAATAGCATTATCTTGAAACATTCTTTATAGAATATTTCGATATAGAATACCCGAGTTTTCTATATGTCAGCCACTAACCCAAACGCCCACGTAAAAGAAGATATTACATTTTTTATATTTATACATGATCATATTATTAAAAAAAAACACACACAATACCAGATTTTAACGAAAAAACGTTACTCGCTCTGAAATTATATAATATTTATGCATTTTACATATGTAAATTTATTTATATCTATATCTATATCTATATATATATAAATATATATATATATATATATAAATATATATATATACATATACAACTGTTATTGTATATAAATTCATCTAAAAACAAGGTACTTTAATTAATGAGACATTAACAAATTGTATATTTTAAGAAATAAACTACATAATTTTATATATATATATATATATATATATATATATATATATCTTTTTGCTTGTACTCATTTTCATGCCTATCTATTTTACATGGACCAATTTAATTTACTTCAAAGAATAATGGAAGATAATTGCTTAAAACATTGTACAGAGTATACGCTATAATGGAAATTATTCATTTATTTGCGAATGTTCTAATGGTTAGACAAAACGATGGTATGTTTTTTTTATTATTCGTCGAATAATTCATCAATTTACTGCTGCTTTTCATTTTAGAAATTGCAATCGCACGTTCAATGTTCAAATACATTGTATTATAAACCATTATTGGTTACTGATTTAATTTTCGTGAATAATATATATATATATATATATATATATATATATATATATATATAATAAATAAAATATTTCATATATATATATATTTATATTAACGTAGCTTATTTTTAAAGGAGATGTAAAAAATATTAAATACATTTATAATCCATTATTAGTATTATGCAAATCCAACTTTAAACATTGGTAGATAGAAACTAATATATAATTTTGAGGCCTCGGAGAGTTAAGCTTTATTTAGAGTTTGATGTTTGCAATAAATCATTACGATGTATTTTTTAAAAAAATAAAAATACTACAACTGTGTTTACATTTATCTTATTTATATATTACAAAAATAGTAGTGAAATATTATACGTACATTTGATAAAATATGATTGATTAAAACTCTATGTTTTTATAAAACCATATGAATATCCATCATTTTTTATCATTTTCATAAAGATATACGTTGAACATCGACTATTCAATGCTTTTAGCCTAATGAAATGTATCGATATTAAATTAAGTAAAACTAATTCACGTGGGAATTAAGACGAGCTACTTATTACACTAACCATCATCAAAATATATATTATATATACAATCTATATACATATATATATATATATATATATATATATATATATATATATATATACTTGTGGCTATGATTTATAATATGGAAGCAATAAATCAACAATCCATTAATTCCCTTTGTTCATTAGATTGTTAATTCATATTAACGATTGTGTGCCGAACGTACTTTATGTGATCGTTAATAGTTCTATATTGCTTGCAATTATTTCAGTAACATAATTATTTATTGGATTTTATTGAACAATCACTTTATACATAAATTAACGTGACCGTGTACTTAATTTCAAATGCAGATTAATAATAAATTTGTATATAAACTAATTGTTATTCATAATTTGGTTCACTTTGAAAACGGTTTTATCTTATTTGCACATTTGGTTATTTACAGTTTTCCACATATTGAATATATTTGAATGTATTATATTGTTATAATTAGTTTACATATAAATATAGAGTTTTCAGAACGGATTTTATCAGATATAAAAAAAACTCGTTAATTTCTTATAGGAAATTACAATTTTAATTAAAAATGTATAGAATTATTAAACTTTATTAAAAGTAAAACCCTATTCTAAAATTTCAAGTTCTGAAAAAATATTCATCGATCTTATATTTCGAGTGCATATGCATTTATAATGTTAAACAATCAAATAGTTTGCGATTCTATTCGAGCACTTTTATTAAAATAAATTATCGTCTCAAAAACTATCATTATTATACGAAATTATATAAAATACAAAGAATAATATTATGTAAATTTTTAAGTTCAATTTCCATTAAAATTTTGATATTATATTTAATATTATATCTGGAATTAATATTTCCATTATTTTAATTAAATACATTTAATGTTTGATGGGAAAAAATAATTAATATTTATTATTATCTATGAAAATACCATAATCAGGAATATTTTATTCGTTGTAAGTAAATAAGTTCTAATTTGCATAGTAATTATTATATTATTAATTAGTTTTTGTGTTAGTATCAACAACTACTTACTTTATATATGTATATATACATGGGAAAAACTTTTTTATGGATTACCTATTACATTATTTATATGCAAAGCACTTTCTAATCATAAACATTTGAAAATTTGCATTTTCTCCTTTTCATCTCTCTATTGTATTTATTAACGTTATATATATATTATTTTTTAAAAAAACAATATTTTTTCAATAATCGAATACAAAAACAAATTTTACTTTAACCAAAAATTAGACATAATGTACAATATTATAAATTCAATTCGTTTCAACATACATTAATTCAAATATATATAATTATTTTTTTAATTTTTAATACTAAGATTTAAACAATACTCGAGTGATTTGTATTCAAGTATTCATTAATTTTTGTAATATAATCAAATATTTTAATAATGATATGCAATAATGTAAAAATCATTATATATATATATATACAAGGTACATAAAAGCAATAAACACACACGTCAATATTTTTTTTTTAAAAAAAATACAATAAAAAAACAATATAAACGATGTATGAAAATGAAATGCACTTACTTTATGGGGTGCCGTTGGTTGTCCGATGACAAGATGAAACGTGCAGCAAACGAATACGGCGCCCAAGAGCATGGCGATATGTAACGACTTAGCGTGGCACCAGTTTTCTGTGCGTCGCGACGCCGACCGTCGACTCTTATAGCGTCCATCGTTGTGTTTCGCGCCGGCGTCCATCACTATCGTCGATTATGATGGTCTATCGAAGTGTGTATCGCACGCATAGTAAATGTACGAAATATTTATCACACATCGTCTCGCATCGCGGGCTTCATTCATGCATCGTACAGAAATGTCTTGTGTTACGGTTACTTGTTTCAATTCGATATTTCCTATGTGGATTGAGTTGGGTAGGTGGGTTCGATTCCAAATATATATATATCGACGCGTGTCGGATTTATTTCATTTCATACCTATATATATAACAATATTCTTTAAAATCACACGGAGCAAAACAAACGCGATTGGTCAACTTCTAAGATCTGAAAATTAAATGAGAAACATTTTCAAAAATGACAATTTAATCGTAACAGTCCGTAAGAGATTTTGTTGAAAAAGAATATGATGAACATTTTGTTGATCGCAGATTATTATTTAAAAACAATTAATAACTTGTTTCCACATTATATTCATCGAATTTAAAAACAGAAAACTTTTAAGACGGTATCATAAACACAAGTTCGAAAAGACAGCGAAATCCAATGATTGTTAATCGAGATATACAAAAACGTTTAGGAAAAAATCAATCAAATAGATACGATGAAAATGGAAAATAATCGAATAAAGAATAATAACATAAATTCTTCTTCAAAAGATCAATTACATATATATGCAATAATCCTTGTCTGTTCATTTTGAAAATATATTACAATATAAATAAAAGCGTCGAATTTGATTTCTCATTTATTTTAAATTAACAGATCGTTAAAAAGCTTTTAGTACAAAAACTATATTGGAACGAAATCTAAAAGAATATATAATATTGTTTCTCCATTTCTCAAAACAATATAAAATTATTTATTCGTGTTGTCTGTCATTCATAATAAATAATGAACAAATATGCTTTTGAGGAAATCAAACAAAACGTAATTCCACACACAATGGTCACCGTTTTTCGATTAACGGCACTCAATTAACTTTTACAAGCTTATTTTAAAAAATAAAACGATGTAAAATCGTTTCTATAAAAAATAAAAAAAACATGGAACTGAAATAAATAAACAGTGACCTCTTATTAATTGAGCTGTGAACTTATTTCTTCATACATTTATTTACAACATTCTTTACAATCACACATGAATATATATATATATATATATATATATATATATATATATATATGGCAATGATCCGGTATATTTAAATAAATTTCGTATGAAACTCTATTGATTTATTCAATAAATGTTTATATCCTCAGCTGTATTGTATTCTTTATAAGATATCTTTTTGTTAATAGAGAATGACATGCTTTTAACGAGAACTTAACTTTCGATTTACAATTTATTATTTATATTTTGTTAATATTCATTATGTTGTAACTTCATTATTGTTGAATATTATTTATAAAAGGCACTTAATGTAATTTCTCCATATACGAGACTCGTTTCAAATTTATTTCCAACGATCATATAACCGACATATATTTTAATTATTTAATGACAAGTACGCGAGTGAAAAACAATTTCGATATTAAATAAAGATATCCTTTTAGTTTACGTGCTGCGTTTTCCGAACGTAACAAGAATATGTAAAAATATTTCATATTTACATCTTGTTAACATATTGGCTTTTCCGACGATATTCATTCCTTATCGATTTATTCATTGCTTTTGATTACTTCCGTTTTTTATCAAATAAATTTAATTAAATATAATCAGACTTCTATTAAAAAAAAAACTCGACTTTATTCCCACGTATTTTTCAACTCGACAAGTAATAAAAACCAATTTATACTCACCGTTGATTATTAATTTATTTATTTATTTTTTACTAGCTAGTATTGTAATAACAATATTATATTGACGAAAATATAGCAATCGAGAAACGAATCACATGCAAATGCGGTTTCATAAAATTGAATACACGGTGTTGCATTTCAAATATCATTTTTACCACAATCATTTCTCTTACAACTACAATCACAATCAACTGCAGTTCTTGTTACTTGTTCATAGAATTGGAAAATAATATCAAAGCAATTCTAATGTAATATTTATTTTTCAAAAACAAAACTATACTCATTATAAAGTCCATAATATATATATATATATATATATATATATATATATATATATATATATATATATATATATGTACGTATTTAACAATAATATTCACATGAAAACGTTTACCACCATTTTCATCCTGTTAAAAAATCAAACGAGTGGGACATAAACATTGGACACGGTAGATTGATTTCTAGTGAATTATTCTCTCGCCTAGTTTCCACTTTTAAGATGTATCAATAGAATTGATCCTCTCAGAATTTCTTTCAATGAGATGTATTATATATATATATATATCATTTTCATCTAAAATATGTCACATCCGTTCGAGTTATAAATATTAAATTTACAAAGATATTGCTTATTCCGTTACCATTACAATATATCAATCCGTCATTTTAACTAAACATATCTATATAACATGGAAAAGTTAAACACATTTTTTTCTTACAAGTCTGTACAAGTTCTCGTTATCCGGAGGCTTTTATTTATACGAAAGCAATAAAAAAAATGAACTTGATATCGGTTTTTGCAGAACATAATTTTATTTAGCAAAGAGCACGTAACACGTATCATGTTTCAATTTTATGATTATCTCACGTAACAGTTGAAACCGACATTGGAAATCGTCTGTTGAAAGCATCGAGTTCCAGTTCATAAGAGATATAATTATCTGTAGATGTTTCATCGAATACAACTACATATTATACATGTATAGTAAATAAAATGATACCGGTTTACCAACGACTGAAACCTAATCGAAAAGCGTACCGTTTTGAAATATTGCACAAAATCCGGAATAGTCAAATTCACAAATCGATAATTTAAGTTTAGCAGTGAATCCTTTTTATATAAAAAGAATATGCTCATCTCGAACAAATGTACTTATTTTAATTCGACATCAAATATTCGTAAAACTTCTCCTATTTAGTTAATAACACATAAATAATTCAGTAAGCTGGAAAAACACGGACTTTTAGAATAAGCCGACCTGAAATTACACACATTCAATGTTCTACTCTAGGATACTGAAAATCCAATTTTTATGAGAAAACTTTTATTTATTCATTATGTTATTTATAAATAATTATTCATATGTAATTATTGTTATTTTTAGATACGTGTATTTATAAAAATGGGTATTATTTGTCGTTGAGAACAAATTGATTTAATTTTTATACAGTGAATATAATATTCAGTTTCATAGTTTCTGAATGAAAATGAAGTCCGCATTGCTTTCGACGTTATGAATATTAAAATAATTCTTCAGTCGTTTTTACATCATTTCAATTTCGTCGTAGATATGAAATATAGTTATTATATGTACAAAACAGTTATGTTGAAACTTAGTCGGTGATTAATTTAATTTCCATGTACTCACTTTCGACTGATAATTTCGAACATATAATCGAAAGATAAATTCATAACGATAAATAAATTAAATATATTTCGTACAAGTGTACACGATTATATACAATTTGAAAAAAAAAAGTTCATAATAGAACTTTTTAAATAAAAGCTGGTATTTTCTCTCGCTTTTAATATTACGATATATGTTAGAAGATTGAAATAATCGGACTTTTGGTTTTTACATACGTATAGAATTCGTGTCAGTATAACAATAATGAAACGAGTCGTGGATCGCTAGAGAATTGTATATAATCACATGAAATTCTAATTCGCCTCGAACTGCAATTTCAGAAAATTATTATAATATACATGTCGACGGATGTTCGTTGTTCGCCGTACGACCCTGATATAAATCGAATCGAACCGTAGTCTCTTCGATTACATTCCGTACTACCGTGAAATATATCGAACGACAATCCGTCGTCGATATGAACCTATTTACGTTTCATATAAAAGCTCTCCGTTTTTTCGGATGCTGGCCCCGGCGCGACACAGACAAACTCTTCAACGTCGTATTACTCCACGTGATTATCATACAGACAAGTTTCATCGTTTCGGAAATCATGTACTACACGAAGGTCGATAACAATCCGTTCAAATCGATGAGATCGTTTTATTTTTTCCTCATCAACACGATCGCGAGCTACAGATTCCTTCAGTGGTGTCTACAATTCGACGCGATCAGACGGTTGCTGTTCTTCTTAGACGGCGACGCGTTCCCCAAATCGAACGAATGTGTCGCGAATGTCGAGAAGTTCGGACGTATTTACACTATGATGTTTCTCGTCATCATCGATGTTCTGATATTGATGACGTTCTGGACATTGTTTCGAGTGATTTTCAATCCGACGATGTCGTGCGATCATTTGGAATTGGCTCTTAACACGTGGTTTCCGTTCGACACGAACAGTTCCTGTACAAGATACATATTAACGTCGCTATACCAAATGATCAACATGTATCTGGTGTGTCATACGACGATACTTATCAATATGTTGCCGTCGTGTATTATATTGCATATCATAGCGCAGTTGAAAATACTACAACGATCGATAAAAGAGATTCGATTCGAACCGTCGAATCCGAATAAAATTTACACGGACACGAAACAGTGTTTCGTACATCTTCAAAATATCATTCGGTGGGTATATAAACAATATAAAGAACACAATTGATCGACGTCTTTTGTAAATAATCGATCGACGTTCTTTTCAATAAAAAAAAAGAAAAGTATCTTTATCAGATCTGTATACGTTTTCATATTTATTAAAAATTATACGAATGTACGAGTATATATCACAAATCATTACTGCAAATATTTCAACGAAAATAACCTTATCGATTAACAATATCATATATTGATAGTGACATAGTGACAACATTACGCTACAATTATATTATGTATATATATATTGACGATATCTTTAATTATTTATCAACCGTTATATTAATACCAATGTTTTTCTGTTTCAGATTGAACAACGATTTCGTCAAGATCCATTCGAAAACAATTTGTTTGCAATTATGTCCTGAAACCTTGATGGCCTGCTCTTGTTTATTGAGCATTTCACGCGATGTACGTACTTCAACTTGTATATATATATATATAAATATAAACAGTAATGTCATCTTTTTCAATAATATCTCATACACTGTATAAAATACTAACACACTGGCACACGACGAACGACGCGTTGCAAAGAAAAGCTCGTTGATCAAAGCTCTCGAATCTCGTTGTTGATTTTATCCAATTTGTATGATTCGGTCAAGGTGAAATTGTTTTTAATACCGACCGAAAATTTCATCAAATCGAATTCAGTTCTCTTATCAATCCCGCAAATGTTGTACAGTTGAAGAGGATTGGAAGTGTTTTGAAGTTTTATGTTTCCAAACGTATCCGGTCGTGTGGTACTCTTCCCTCCACTCCGTACTGTAATCAATCAAGCGACAAAGCTTTCAAGAACTATTTTTATAAACGATCGAAATGTCGATTCTCTACAGTGGTTAAATCGTATTATGATTGTACGGTGTGAAATTTATAAGGAATGACGTATCTTTACATATTTAAATGTGGATTTGTGCATTTTATTTATATATATATATTTATATAGATAGATGGATAGATAAATAGACATAGATATGGATAGATAGATCGAATGTCTAACATTAATTGACATATTACTTAAATTCATTTATTTTACAGCCGTTCTCAACAAAATTTATCGTTGAATATGGAGTAATGATTATTGTACTGATAGATTTATTTACTTTATATTCTGGCGGACAATTCATCACAGATGAGGTTTGTTTATTTTATTCAATAATATAAGCAAAATACACACATATCTCTCTCTCTCTCTCTTTATATATATATAATTATAGAGTGAGAAGATATCTCAGTATTTTTACAACATCGACTGGCTTAATATGCCCGCTCCTATAAAAAAATCAATTTTAATAACAATGACGAGAATGCACAATCCTCTCGGATTAAACATTTTCACAGTTTTACAACTCAATTTGGAAACTTTCATTCAGGTAAGAAGCAAATATCGTTATGAAAAAATATAATTAGCATTGATCATAATTTCACTTGATTCGCATAAAATTCACAGTTCACAAATTGATAGTTATTAATAAATAAATATATACTTTTTAGATACTTCGTTTAATATACTCTATATATCTGTTATTCGTTCATGTTTCGAAAAACACATAAAGCACGGAACTTAAAAAGATCTTGTATTAACATCGATAAATCATATTTGAAATATCTTAGTACATATAAGTGAAAATGTATGTAAAACGTTGACAAGAGTTATTTATTGACTGAATTAATTGTAATGTGTTATTACAAAATAAACGATTTATTTACGTTTAAAATAGTTCATTTTCGATTCATACGTTTAATAACTCCTATTAATTTCGAACGTTAATTAATCCATTAAAAAAAATTTAATCGTAAAACTAATCGAATATTGTTCTTATATATTTTACATTATTATTGACTCGGTTTAGTTTTCAACATTGTCTTTCTTTGAATGAAAATAAATTTTCAAGTATTCAATTCGTAAACGATATAAATTAGAAATTTAAAATAAGTGGAATATGTTTTTTTAATATTTAATCCATTCACACGAATACATTTCATTTTATATCATGTGGCATTTGATTGTTATTTGTATTCTCGTAACTCAAAATTATTTACATATATATATATATATACATTAATTACAATGTTTCAATAATTCGCTCGTATCAAAAAGAATTAAAAACAAAATTAAATTAAATCCCTTTTATGAGACAACTAAAAACGGTCAATCTATTCGATTGAATTCAAAGTCATGTAGAGACAAAAATCCATCCGACAAAAATGAAAAACGTGTACATAAGCACATGTCGGATCTCTTGCTGCTACGTAAATTGAGAAAATATTTGTATAAAATTTTTCAGTCCGAGCAAAAATATTCATATTTATATACCTTTTGTTATTGCCCGTAGTCGATGTATAAAATTCTACATACGTACGATATATATCAATATTGGAAATATCTGTTCTTTCTTCTCCGACCGACTTTTTGATCTCTCATCTCGCTCGAATCAAAAGGCAACCCCATGATTGTCTACTCAATATTTCTACTTTATTATTTTATGTTAATGGCTGATCGATGTTTTTTCACAGCTAATTCTATTTTTATACGTTTTATCGTTGTGCAAATGTACTCTGTTTTATAGTATCGCGTCGTATGATATTTCCAAGTAATGTGGATTTTAATATAGTAGAATTTTATTTGAAAATACATACACACACACGTATGTATATATATATATATATATATATATATATATATATAAAGTTTTATAAGAAATATTTAAACTTTATAACAATTGTTAATAATAGCAACCTTTATGGAAGACCTAATTAAAATAAATTAATGCTTTTCTTTGTTTTGTTAAGAATACAAACACACATGCACGGTTCTATTTTTGATAATTAATTAATTAATTAATAATCAAGTATAGATACTTTTTCGAGTTCTATTCATGAACTGCGTTCGAACTTAAATATATAGCCCCTCAGCGATGTAAATACAACAAAACGACGATAGAATGAAACTTTTACAATGAATAGAGAAAGAGAACAATTTACTTGTGTTATGAAGTTCATTTTGTAATTTGCATATTTCAATAGCACGATTCATCTTCAGCAACCCGCACTGTTCTGACAGAATTATAAACGAAATTTGCCAAAACAAAATTTATATATATATATATATATATAAATGTGTGTTTATTTCATTCGAATGTTATTGTTTAGAATTGTCTTCTTTTTCAATCTTTCGTCTGCTCGTTCCGTTTAACAATTACTGTTATCTGTAATTTTGATATTTTCATCGGTGTCTGATATTTTAAACGTGGAATAATTGTTTTCGTTTCATTTCGAACGCAAAATTCATGTATAGCGTTTGTGATTTTAAAATAATATCTATGCACTTTATAATAACATATCGTGTAATTATTAAAAGCTTGACGAATGAATTGTAGAACCTCTTGCGAAAAAATGAAATATAATTTTAAATCATAGTCATATAAACAATAGATTTAATTGATTTAATAAATAATTAACAGATACATGTCGTACAAAAATACATAAAACTGAATATCAATAATAATCCTAAATTCATCCGTTCAGACCGTACGAAAGTTGCACGTCCGGCTGAACTTCTTCATAAGGGTTCAGACCGTATTCGAAATTGCTGTGTCTGTCGTGCCATCCCACTAATCCTGGCGTATGGTACAGACCGTAATTCACATTGCTCGTGGCGATTTTCTTCAATCCCTGTATGGACGCTAACAAAAGTGCCATTTTCGCTAGCAGTAGTGCTTTGCCGCCGAGCACGGCTAGAAATTTAAATCCCATCGGTATTAAGAGCATCGCCATAGCTAGAGATCCGAACAACATTACAGGCATCATGTGATGATGATGACGTCTGCGGTATCGCCCTTCGATGTTCGTTCGAAAACACGTACGTTTGAATGTTAATTTAATTATCGACGACTGAATATTTATGAATGTGTATCGACTTATTTAAATATGTAGATTTTTACCTTCGACATAATCGGACGTTGAATTGTTGTCTTCTCTTCTCGCCATACTGAATCTTAAAACGTGCGTTTTCAATACAGAACCTATACGTAAAAGAACCGACGTGTGCCAATCGAATTTCGTATCTCTTTCGATCATCTCGTCGTTCTCTTCTGTCGTGGAAAAAGAATCGCTAAACAAAAAAAAACAAAAAAATCATTATCTTGTAACAGTGTTTAAATTACACACGTATTTAAATACAGATAGTTTTATTCGACTAAAAATCTTTTGATATTTTTCGTTCCCCTTAAAAAAAAAAAAGAAAATACTTTACGCTGTATTATTTCCGTAGCGTATAAGAACGATCCCATCGTATACAGGTATCACATCATCTTTCAAAACTCGATCTAAGGCCAACAGTGATTTTCGTTTTAAACATTCAACGACGTCTGATCGAAACAAACCACCGTGTGCACAATCGATCCAAAGCCTTTGCAATATTCTTCCTACCTCGATCCATGTATCGTCTTGTCCGAATGAATTTTGCATCGACGTCACAACGATGCACAGAATTAACCACTTGTACATTCTGAAATGTTCGTTGTTTATTTACGATTTTACTTGTAAACATTCAATAAATACCATTTCTTTACATTTAAAATAATCGTTTTCTTTTTATTATTAAATTCGACTCTTTAATTAGAAAAAAAAATCTACCGCTACCTGATACTCACGTGAATTTATTCTGTTCTGTCGTCTGAACTTGTTCGAGTCGTTAATAGTTCTGTGCAGAAATACGAAATGCCCACAAGACAAACAAACGTCTGACTTAACTGACAGCTTTGATGGAAATTATGCACCTGTGCTCTTACATTAAAAGGAATTGTACCTTTATATATTTGCTGTTGAACGTGATGTGGTGCATGAAATCATCACTTGCAACAATCAAGCTGCGTAACAGAAGGGCGGTCCACTCGAACAAACGCTACAAAATATCATTACGTACGTACTACAAAACTAATGTTTTATTTTGTAAATTGCAATTTACGTTTTGTCGACTAAAATCAATTACTAGTTATTAAACATACGCTCTATGTAGATCACCTAGTTCTTAAACGATTCTAATTCGTTTTCATTCGAAATTAAATCTAGTTTATTATAATACTTAATCGGTATCGGGGGGAAAAAAAAAACAGTACGAATATTCATCATAAACACATTTTACTTATTTTAACAATGTAAAGAACTTGACAATTTCTATCGATTTCATCCTTAGGACAACTATACTGTTTACTATCTTTTTTTTTTGTCTTAAAAACTATATTCAGAGTGTTTTTCTCGTTGCTATTACAATTTCAAGTTCTGTTTCTATTGAGCTTAAAACAGTGAATAATCGTGTTATCGTCGAATATTGTCAACAAAATTCTAAATTGAAAATTGCATTTTATTTTTAATTTTATCGAAGTAATCATCTTTAAATCTATTCTCTGATTATCTATTGAGTTTACAACAATGAAAAAACTCTCTGTACATTCATATTTTATCCACGTTCAATCTTCAATCGAAATTCTTTGTTTTTGGAGTTTTTAATTATTTTTTTTTAAAAAAAATAATAAAAATAATACCTAGTATTTTATTTTTAAATTCGATTCGTATATCTTTCGATTAAAGATGTTTATTTGACAACAGACATTAGACATGTTCAAACTATAAATGAGATCGATGTTTCAAACATTTCTATTTATTTATTTAATACTGAACGATAAATCTTCTCTCTCTTAAATCGTTCGATTTCACGGTAATGAAAGGTTTTATTGTATTTTCAAATACATCCTGTCCGTCGAATCGAGATGAATTGTAATTAAAATAAAATATACAAGTCTAAAAATACTGTACACAATTAAAAATGCACTTTATCATAATTAAAGTACGACAATTCAATTATATTTCATAACAAATGCTAATGAAAGATGAATATTAATAATTCGTTCGTATTTCCATTAGTTCGTGTTGGTGTCGTGAACGAGAGACGTATTCTGTATAACGGTGATTTATGAATTAATAGTTAGACAGAAATAATGTAAATTAAATCGGTGCTATTGTGTGGATGTTTCCCGCGCATGATGTGTTTAAGTACAATAGGCGATAGAGCGAAGAAAGTCGATGGTAAATATATTTTTGATATTCATATTAATATCTAATTAACATCTCTATATAAATTAAGAAAGGGAAATATTTTACTGCATATGCAGGTCGTATCTTTTTTAATGTACATACGAGTACATGCAATTGACATTTCAAATTCTGATCAATTGGAGTAAAGATTTAAAATTCCACTTTGTGTACATGCATAGTTGAATAAATGAGTAAAACACAGTATTTACTTGTACATTATTTATTTACAATATAATAAAAATAAATTCAAAATATTTATATTTATATATAATATATATATATATATATTTATATGTATATGATTGTAAATAACACAGTATATTACATGGTGAAAAACTTTAACTGGTGAATCTTAATTTAAATTGTAATGTAATCACCGTTTTCAACATTCATAGATAACGTACATAAAGAAGATGCCTTGAAAATATCATGTCCGATAAAAAAAACATTATCGAATACGTTTGAGAAATTATAGATTTGATAAAGAATTTAACATCGAGACTTTTGCAGTTTTCTAGATAAGATAGCACCGTTTCACGTTCGTTCTTAGCACCGGAAGTCGATTATAAAAGACTTTTTCTAAACAATTTTCAAGACATTTCTATGTAAAACTTTACGTCCTCGTATCTTGACCTTTAACATACAAGTATTTAAAATCGTTTTTTTTTTCACAAAAATAAATAATAATTATCTATAAATCTATTTAACACATATCAAGTGCTTCAATAATTTATATTTCAGTGCAGACTTTTTCAATATGAACTCTTTTTGTTTTTAACCTACTTTATATTAACATTTAATTTATAACTAAATTAGTTCACGAATTGAATCTTCATTTTATTTCAATGTCATTTTTTTCATATAATAAATAAAGCAATGTTCTAATAACAATTCAACTTGTGATAGTTATCGATCTATATTTTCAATTTCTATAGTTTTTCAAATTTATATCTTACAGAAAAATAGAAATATAAAAAATACGAACAAACAATGTAGATATATAAAATAAACCATTGTAGGTACTTAAATTTACTTTTGATTTTTGTAATTCATGATATGAATATTTCATATTCATTGTGGGGACTTTTAATACAATCATTGCATGATAATCTTAATAAATTGTTCCCCTGAGACAGAATATCAATATTAAAACAGTTTACAAATCGACAATAAATAAATCTGAATCGCAATGCACGTGTACATACGCCGATATATATAAATATGTATATGTTTTTAAATGCGCAAGAAATATCGATTATCTGAAAATCGCTCGTTCTGTTTAATTTTAATCGGTGAGAAAAAAATACAAATCGAACTCATGAAGAAGGAATGTCTGTCGACAAATATGGAAATATAATCTGAATTTTGATAATTTCTCATACGTGATCTGGTTTCTTCAATTACAATTTGTAGTAATAACAGTTGGTGTTTGTGTCAAAATAATTATCCAAATATTGTTATATTTATTTCATTGCTATTTCAGATAATAGATACTCTTGTAGCACTGCAATAAGTAATTACCTATTGTGATATACTTTATAAATCTAATATAAATCAATGTAATGAGTATTAGTTTTGAGATATATTTACTGAAAAATCACTCATTAAATAATCACTAACTGATAGTCACAGTACTCATCATATTTTTTTAAATAATAATAATAATAATAACAATAATATCTTCTTTCAACTTTAAATATTAAATATTTTCAAGTGAATTCATTCACAAAGCAGTTTATTTTCTCTCTTTATATATATATATATATATATATATATATATATATATATATATATATATATATATATATATATATATATATATACCATATTTATATAAACATGAGCATATAATTTCTGTACTTATTGAACAGTGATGAGTTGTGAAACACAAGTTTGAAAGCATTATTTGTAACCACCACTAAAGCATATTGATTAACAAGTTTCAACATATTCTTTTAAATTTGAAATTCCACTCTCTAACTAATTGACTAAACAATCATATGTTTCTTTCACTTAGTTTGAGTAGCAAACTTGGGTAAACACAATCCAAATTTTGTCTCAATACCGCTAAGAATAGGCAAAGCAACTTGAAAGCCACCAATATGATCAGGATTTGTTGATTTGAGACTGTCAGCTACTCCGACAGCAGGCAAATTCAATTCTGAACCAGTCGGACGGCTATAAAAAAAAAGCACATTTATATAATTTTCATCATGATCTTTAAAACAGCAAAGTACAATTAAAATAACGAATCATGCAAACTATGTACAGATTCAAAATTAAAAATTATTCGTGTGGAAAATAGTTGTAGAAAAAAATAAAATTAATTTTAATGAACATTGATTGCCTATTTTCGAAAATCACATTTTTTTATACATAAAACTCTCGTTTAGAATATCAGGAACCTTGCAATACTTGTTACAATATTTTTTTATTGACAAAAATACAAATCGGAAATTTTCAAATATTGTACAAGAAGCTATATAATAATATGAATGTTTCAAGATTGCCTATGTTTAGATCAATATTAACTTGAGAAGTTTAACAGGCATTATTTTATATGAATTCAATATAAATATATAACAAGTGAATATGTCTGTCTATAATAAAGAAACGTGTACAATTTCTATATTTAAATAATATATCTGACTCAAATTACTATGTATTGAACATTTTAAATCAATGAATATACAAGTATGAGCTATTGCCATATATGCATTTGTATATTTAATTCAAGCTCGATACAATTATTATTTTCCATTCAATTAAACATATTCATAACTTTTTCTAAATTAACAAAACAATATCAGTTTTGAATATAATTTCAAACGCCTATATGAATGAAAATAGGAAAATACAAAAAAACACATTTACCTTGACTTGAGGTCCCCTCTTATGCAAAATATATAAACAAAAATATATTCCATTTATCATTAAAACTTTTATAGAACTGTTCATATTAATACATATAGTTAATAATAATAAATCTCATATATAGTGATGAAAGCAATTCTTTTTTATTATTTTCTTAATGTTCAAAATTGTAAATTATCTAATTTTATTTTTTTCTTTACATGGATATGTCGATATAAACATATATGTATATTATGGAAGATATTTGACAACAATTATAAATTTAATTTCTAATATATATATATACATATATTACTTTATAATAAATTCTCATTTACTATTTGCTTTGAAATTGTGGCAGATTCATTTTTACACAAATGAACTATCACCCCCGACACCATAAGGTATTGAAAAACTTTTTCAATATCTTGTAGTGTGTGTGGGGGGGGGGGCGCTAGTTCATATTCGTGTGAAAATGTAATTTAATATGTTTGTAACAATCACTTCAATTTCGTTATCGAAAATTGTGTTGAATATCTAAACAAATCATTTTTTATTCTAATAATATTACTACTTTGAATGAGCCAGTGTAAAACTAATGACTTGTCTCTAATATTGTTTATATTACAAATATATAAACAAACGTTCTGTATATACATACGTGTTTGTGATATATGCACACAAATATGCGTATAACAAATACTACACATTTATTTACTATTGCATATAGTAGCATCTGTACTATGAAAATGTTAATGTATATATATCTTCCTAGTTATCTTCATATAAAAGTATAAACAAATGTGTACTTACGATCCACCAAAATCCACATAGAAAAGTCTTTGCAAAATTTCGTACGTCAGTAATGTCACACCGAACTGTGGCGATGAACGGAAAACTCGAGCTAAAAAATAACAACAATAATTACTTGAATTTCATTCCTTACGATGAAAATAACAAGACATTAACAAATTCCTAAAATGAACATAGAAACATATTTTTCCAAATACGTGTCTGTTATTAAATAAATCAAATATTCATTACGAATCACTAACTTTTACAAATGTAACGATAATTTTAAACAATAAATTATTCATTATCTGTATATTAGAATGGATTAGATTTTTTTTAATATAAATATTAATTGCATAGTTTCTACGGCTATAATGTAAATATCTTATTTTACTCACATTCTATGGCCTATACATGTGTTATACAACCCATTAATTAATTAAAAAAAAAACAAGCGTTCTACATTCAGAGTTCTATTAATATCATACGTTCAATTTTGATACTACACAACCAATGCAAGAAATACAAGTGTAATAAAATTATCCAGACATTGTATAAAAAGTACGCAAACTGAATTATAATTTATGTATATATTTTTTGATTTATTTTCAATCAAACTATTTAAACAAACATTTCAATGTCCAATTGAATTTATAATTAACTTATGAAAATCAATTAACATTGATTGAATTTGTTGCATGTTTTATTGTTTTGTAAAAAAATAACTATCAAAAATAGACATCGATCGCCATTAATTTTTGTATATAAAAAAAAGCCAAAAAAAATATAATCGTTATTTTATTACACTATAAAGATTTCGTGTTGATAGTAATAAATTTCGAAAGTTAAAAAAAAAACACACAAATCATGCGTTTCTATTTTACTTACTCATAACTAGAATTTGCCAAACGAGCACCCACCCCCCACAAAACGAAAAAACGAAAAGAAAAATTACTAATTTAATGAGGCTAAATAAATCAGTGACATACAATGAAAACGATTGATATCTTACCGGTCGCTCCTTTCCAAAACGCTCTCGGGCCTTCTTCTCGCATAATCTTCTGTGCCGCATCCCATACGCCCGTATAAGTCGTCTGACCTTGTCTCGCGACGACCTGCAGTCGTGTTTTAATCACGTCGGCGGGTGTCACGAGCGATGCCGCCGGCACGCCGGCGATGGCACCCGCCACCAACAAAGACAACGGGTGGTTGTATCCGTTTTCGTCGGCCAGTTTCGTTTTGAGATGAGCGTACGCGGGGAAATAAATCGCACTGAACGGAACGTCGCGCAACAGACACGCTCTCGCCCCTTTGTAAAGGCCGAACAGACCGAGATCTCGGACGACGCCCAACGCGGATACTTTAGCGCCGCTGGCTATTTCGCCGGCCACTTGCAAACGGATTTTCACGATCTCTAGGGGATTCGTAAAAACTACTTGTGATGCGCCCGCCTGGAATTTTATTCGAAATGCATATTATATATATTTCAATTCTCGATCGGATTCGAGCAGACAAATACACGATATACACGTGTTGTTCAAATCACTCGAACATCGTCATTCATATTACAAAATAAATATAAAAATGTAAAAAAACACAAAAACGATCGATACATACACATGCGCCGGCACAAATTTCTGAATACATAGTTAAGTTTCCGTTTTTATCACTTAATTTATCACGTACTAAGTCGTTGACCTAAAAATTTAAACATATTCTTAACAATACATTTACATTTGTCATCATATCAATAATCGTATTAATAATTACCGTTAATTTAATGGCCTTCTCCGGTGCAACTCCCATAAGTTGAGGCACTAATCCTCTATATAAACCAAAGAATCCTTCGTGCCTTATTACTTTCTTGAAACAGTCAAAGCTGTTCCGATACATCAGCTCTCCAATATAGGAACCGGTCCTTTGATTTTGCATTCGTGTCTTAACAAGATCAATGGGATAAACGGCAGTTGCTCCCACAGCTTGTAATTCAATGAACGTTTCAATTATCATACAAGGAATTTATTCCCTTTTTTTAAAAAAAAATATTAATCTGTATTCAATCACTTACCACCACCAATCGAACCTAATGTAAATCTGTAAGTACTTTCAAGTATTTGAATCAAAAAGCCACGTTCTTCAGGACTCTGCAATAATATATATGTATATGAAAAATTGATTCTTGAAATAAGGTATGAAATTTATGACGATACTATGTTTTTGAAATTTAACATTTAAAAAATAAAAGCTCGTTAATTAAAAATAAATTATTTCAATACGTCAAGTCTATAAATATTTAACTCACTGAAACGGCTTTAATCTCGGCCAGCCTCTTCGTTATTTGCTTAAAATATTGTTCTGGAGCAATAGCATTCAAGTCATTATATACAACACGGCTGAAATAGTAAAATGTTCATTAAACATGTAGCTCTTATAATTTTCTTCGAAAATCAATAATAGCAATAAAATATTTATTAACCAAGACCAACCCAGACGAAAGGCTACGATTTTCAACCACTGGCAAGTCCCTGTGGCATGCAACAGAACAGAAAAGATCAAGATTAGAGTACATAACAGACAAGACATCATAGGAAATGAATACATCATAGGAAATGACTGCACAATGATTTCTCTTAACTTTATTCCGAATGGTTTTGTTTTATGAATATATCTTTTTATGTGTCAAATATACATGCGTGGATAAATGATTTGCTATAATATTTTTCTCCATTCCAATTGAAGCGTTATGTTAAATCGTGATATTCAACAGACATTCAAATTAACTGTTTATACCGTTTTCGACTTTTTTTAAAATGAATAAAAACGTAACAACATGATGAACATTACATTCAGTACAAAATCCCTTTACAAACGTACCATATTTAGAAAAAGCGCTTATTTTAGATATTTTACTCAGAGACCATGATGATCGATGTGTAAATGATGATCAATGTATGTGTTTTGTATGTGAAAAGTTTGACAAATGTTCTCTGCATATGAAAATCGACAAAAATAATAATAACGAAATACCCAGTTTGATGTAACATGTCACATAGATGGAACAAAATATCCGCTTCCAGTGGTGTGATCTGTGACATCATTTGTGCAGAATGCAAAAATTCCTCTTTGGTCACTTCCTGACTTCGATGACCGCTCGTGGCGTTCAAATAAATACGTTTCACCAATTCCATATTGTTTAAGAGCGAGTTGAACGCCATAAAGTATGGAAAACTTACACGTCTGCCTTGAAGTTCACCTGCAACCTGACGAGACAAAAAACGAGAACGTATCAAAAAAAATGTTCAACGATCGCTTATCGTTCACGTTATTCGCCGATGCAGATAACAATCGTATTTCGAAACTACAAACGCAGATAATACAAATGTTAAAACAATATCAAAAAAGAAAAACAACTTACTGCAACTAAATTATTCTGAACTTGTCTCGTTAGCAGATGTTTCTTAATAGAAAGCATGATATCTTGGAAATCAGTAACAGAAATAAATCCAGTGCCGTTCTTGTCGAATCTTCTGAAAGCTTCGACGGCGCACTCTTCATGAAAATCGTGAAGAAACTGGCTGAACTCTCCGTAACTGATTACACGTTTTTTGTCTTTTCCAAAATACAACTTGATGAATCCACTGTCCATATTGAACGGCATTCTCTGGTTGAGTTCGGTTTTTTGTATTACCTCAGCGAACTCATCTATATAAAACGATGATGATGACGATGATAATTATTATTATTATTGTTATTATTTTAACCGATAAGTAAATAAATCGTCGTCACGTACCAAACGCAACCATTCCATTTCCATTAGTATCGAACAGTTGGAAAGCAATTTTGTAAAGAGCATCCGGTACACACAGAAGCCCTTCGAACGTCTGAAATTCCGTAAACGATACGATTCCATCTTTATTGGAGTCGACGATACTTGCAAATAACTGCACTGATTCCGCATTGTAGTTGTCGCCGGGGAACAGGTTAAGATATCTTCGTATGAAATCATTGCTGGTCATAAATTTTTCGCCATTTTCTTCTTTGGATGCATACTTACAGAATATTTCATACAAAGCATCGGGGTTTGCGCGTTTCAGGTATCCACCACCCTGGAAAATTAAATATTGGAGAAAAATCAATCGTGAACACAAACCGACCGTAAGAACACATTTCGGTATTATTTACAAAAATATGTCGGAGATCAGCTGTAGTGTATGTGTGGGAGGGGCGGGTGGGTATTCAATAAACACTAAATAGTCTATAATAAATGATCTCTATTCAATATTAAACGATAATCTCTCATTCTACAATATATAAAATGTTAAACGTCATTAATGTAAATAATTATTAATAAACGAAACGAAATATTCTTCTGGCATTAAATTGTCATAAAATATTTTCTCGCATTTCATCTCTATAATCTTACTATATAATACATATGGACTTTTATGGGTATGCATTTATTTCATAAAAAAAAAATATTTACAACAGTCGTTAACCCAGTTGGGAAAAATATCAACGGTGTAGATTAATAGCGAAATGTGACAAGAATTTTATTCGAAAAGTCATGTTTTCCCATTTCATTATTGTCTATATTCAATTGATTGCAACTTGAATTTCGATTTCATTTTCAAGATCACATTTCTCGATCGTGTTCATAAAAAAATGAAATAAACGTAACGATATTCCTTTAAAAAAGTCGATGTTCATGCGAAAACGTCAGCTGCAATTTCGTAATGCAAATAAATAAATGAATTTGAATTCGTCTCGACGCTGTTTCGCAAAGTTCAGTGGGCTATACACGATTTTACACTATTTTTATACAACTGTAAGGACCTGAGTGTGTCACATGGTCATTGTAACCTTCTGTGTTGTTTGGCGCTGAGTGTATTTATAAAACTGTGCTATTTTACTTTTCATACGTATAAAATCTAACGAACGTCCCATGTGTGTGTGTTAATATATATGTATATATAAATATATACACTATCCAATCATTTACACTTTTCTCTCAGTCGTTAGTTTCTATTGTTAACTTATTTATTTACAATAGATATATACATATAATTTATGAATGAAAAAATAAAATCTTAACACTTTTAAGTATCCGATTAATTGCTGACAAATGATTAACACATAAACAATGATTACTGCAAGATTAACATCGAACGATACGCTTTTTTTAAAATGTTTAACGAGATTAGATAAAGAATTTTTTATATATACAATATAAAAAAGTAGGGCATTTGCTACTTTAAATTATTATTTATCATTACTGAATATTATCATGTTTGTTAAGAAATGCGTTTAACGACTCTCAGCTATTAACTAAATAAATTAATCTAGTTGTAAAGAAAATGTACTTAAAATTCTTGTATAATTTTTACAAGTTAAATACACACACGTGCATGTATGTAATTAGTGGCGGATCGTACGAGAAATAATGAAAATAATTATTCTATACTAAGAAGATTTTGCATTAATTAACATAGAAAACTGATCTTTCATTTTGTTATAAATTCTATCTCAAATCTCTCCTTTTCTTCTTAATTATATATATATGTACAATTTAATTAAAAAAAAAAAACTATGTAACGTATAAATTTTATTTGTTTACACTTGTTATAATTTTAGACTAGAATCTGTACTTTGATCACATGCTTTATAATTTTCTACAAAATATACATCTGGTGTGTGAATGTGTGTGTGTATATATATGTAAAGAATATATATAAAAGAGAGAGAATAAACTAAATTAAAAGGTTGCAATATATGAAATGAAAATTAATCTCGATATATCATTACAAAGCATATTACATGAATACAGTTTGTAGATATGTAGTAAAATTATTTTTCACAGACGACTCGTATAGAGTATCTTTACAAATATTAATTTTTAGATAAAAGTTATCATAAACTTAAAAAACGCACACATTAAAAATACACACATGTCACATGTAAATGAAAATCGTCATTAAAAATATCATGAACTGTAGAAACCTTGTAAATGAATGACGAGTTTATAAAACAATCATTCGAAAAGAAATGAAATGATATCATTTAATTGCACATTCAAGGTTTCGTACATTTTTATACACGTTATCAATTTAGATTTCATTGAATATTACAAAAATATTAAAAATCGTACACGATACACATATTTATTGGTGCGAGCGGAGAGAAAGAAACGTTGATCGAATTCTATTATACTGAGATTAGTACGACCAAATAATCAATAATAAATAACCAGTAATATATAACTGAGCGATAAATAAAATCAAAATCTGTTGTGGTAAATTAGAAATAGATCAATATAGTGCAACAAGTACTAAACTATTCAAACATGGTTATTGTTTATTTAATTGAATTTCATCAAAAACAGCCTGTGTTTAATTCCATTCGACATACTAATCACACAGTTTATATTGTATCCGAATAAATATTTATCATTATTTTCGACACTATTATTTCACTATTTTTTAATAACCTATTTGAAAGATTGGCAGAGATCAATGTTTTAAAAAAAGAATCTTAAACAATTTTACTAATAATAAAAAATGTTTTAAATCTACTTTATTATTATTATTCATCTGTCGATATAGTAACAAAATTTATCTCGACTTATTTTCACATATTAATCGTGTTCTTTTCTTATAGTCAAATACATATAAATATATATATATATTGTATATAATGATGTATTTATTACTCTTTTTATCGTTTTATTATTTCCTGTATTGTTTACACAAATAACCTACTTTAAAGATCGTAAAATAATAATTTAGTTTTACAGCGAACGACATAACATTGACATCGAAATAAAAATATTTCATTTATAAATTCCGAAATGATTTAGAATTAATTATTCATTTAAAAAATTAAAATATAACGACTGTCGAGAATCACGTGTAATCATAATTTCAAAATATTTAAAAACCAGTTTTGCCACGACTTCTTCAATGAAACTATATTTACTTTGCATATATGATCATAATATTTAGATTTATTTCTATTTCATTTTACCATTAATGCTTATCCAAAAAATAATAATTTTTAAATTACGACGAACAGACACCAAACTAATGCACTTTTAATTTAAATGTTTAATAAACATACACGACTATTATTGTTCGTAAAATTAAAAAAAAAAAACATACAACATGTTTTCTTAATAAATTACTGTGTGAACGAATATTCACACAATAGAACGCTGAATTTTATACACAAATTGTACACTTATCACACAAGCTTATCACAGTTACAATTCTACGTAAAAATAAAGCCAACGTAAACTCACACACACACACACACACACACATTTATTATATATATATATATATATATATATATATATATATATATATATATATATATATATAATTTGTTATTAAAGGTAAAACAAATATATTAAAATTCTGCTAATTGAATTCAGAACTAAATGAGCAAACATATGAAATTAATTACTTAGAATACATTATATTCGTAATTTAATATTGTATTTAGAGCTATTTGCAAATTGATAACAAATTTCAACGATATGGTTTAATATTATAAGCGTGTTTTCATACAACAATAACTTATGTGAGAGGAAAATAGTAACTATATAAAAAAAAAATGATTTCATTATAAAGTCGATAAAACTTATTCCTTATCAAAACCGTTGCAAAATGCAAATCCATATAGAATTAATATGTTGCCATTAATCGTTTTTTAAACTAGTTGTTTGAATTGAAAAAAAAAACAGATATATCTGTTTAGATCACTGCTGTGAATTGAAAATGTTCGAGACACGTTGTGAAAAAAAAATGTCCATTGTTTATTTATAATAGCGATAAAGTATCTCTATAATGTAATTAGGTAGACTTTTATAATCAGAAACATAAATATTATGTTAATGTTTAGGTAAGGTCATGGAAGAATTCTGATTCATAAAGTACGTTACTCGAAATAAATTACATTTTTATATCAGCTGATACACATGGAGAGAGTGTAACAAAAGTCGTTGCACTCTTACAATATTCTTCGTGTAGATAAAATCGTACGTAAACTTTTTCTCTTTTGATGTTCTTGCATTTAAATCGTTTATTCATATTTACAGTGATGTTTTATACACATTAATTCGTAGTTACATCTCATAAACAAATATGTAAATATCGTCGAGAATTAAACATTTTTCATGTCTTCAAAGAAAGTCCATTCGCTCGAATGTATAAATAACAATTTAATAATACACATCATGCAGGGGATGAACACAGATTTTTGTTTCCATTGAGAAATCTCATTGCGTGCAAAATAAGAGATTCCAACTTTTCAAGTAAATTCATTTTTTTTTTTAGATTTTTTTAACTCGACCGTTCGTTTCATTTTTGCTGACACTGCGATTGTGAATTACTTCTTTTTATTTTTCGTCAATATCAATATCTCTGCTCTATATATACATATGTATGTATGTATATTATCTATCACGTTTCTTGATCGTGCATCTCTTCTACATATCCTTTTATTCAAACATCAAAACAGTTATTCGATCATTCTTAAGGTTATCGAAAATATATTTTTTTAGTTTAGAACTATTCTAAAAAAATACATAGCGACACGAAAAAAAACAAATGTGTGTACTTAAATTATATAAATGATTAAAAAACATTAACATTGTAAAATATCGAGAAAAATGAGTTTAATGACTTTTTTATAAAAGCTTATTTATATTACCACTATCTGTGCATGATGACACAGTCCAGAAATTATTACTAGACGAACATATCAAAAGGTCACGTTCATTAATCGTCGTCGTAGGATATCCCATACTCACATTGATTATTTATTTAATTCTGGACCTTACCAGTCGTTATATACTTAACATATTTGAAGAGTAGTAGAGGTTTTTATACTTACTGCGAAATCACGAAATGTTATTAAACGACATTTACAGAAATCTTATACGTACATTTTAATAATGTCTATAAATGTTCTTACTGTAGTTTTCAATTCTTGTTCTGACGCTATTAAATATCTGATAATAAGAAGTAGCGATATCAGTTTAAATTACACAACTGCAGTTTATCGCTAAATAATAATATAAATATATTTTCATAATTACAATATCACGAATATATGATAAATGAAGGTTATTAATACAAAAAGAAGTGTGTAATTAACAACAAATTATTATTTTCTCAATAATTCGTCTAACAATATGAGAATTTGCCAATAAATGCAATCAAACGGATTTCTATACTTTTATTATTCAGTAATAATTTCATACGATAGATGAAAAAATGTAACTCGATCGCATATATCAATAAATATATATTATGTTTATAAATCATCGGTGAATATATAAATTGCAATAATTATTTTATATATAAAAAATGTACAAGTATAAACGACGAGATAACTATACAAGTGTAATATCATTATCACTTGAAAATAATCTACTAATTACTAGTTGAAAATATTCCATCATTTTAATACATAACATTTAGAAAACATGTACTTGCAATAATATATATATATATATATATATATATATATATATATATATATATATATATATATATATATATATATACATACATACATAATTATAATATAATAAAGACGAGGTAGAACAATTCAGAACGTTAAAAACTCGAAACAAACCAATTAAAAACACATGAGATGATTCAACAGTATATATTAAAAAAAAAAAACTCAAGAATTCACAACACATGACTGAATTCTAAAAAAAATGCATAAAATACATATAACAGGTGTTTAATGAAATCCAGTGCATTCAGAATTGAATGTCCAATTTAAATTTGCATACATAATATATACTTTGATTTTTTTATTCGTAAAACAAACCGATAACGTATTGTAATTGTGCTTGGACAGGTTTGTAGAAAATAATTATCGTGAATTTCCTGACGTTCGATCATCAGAATTGTTTTGATAAATATAACATTCGCAATCAGTCATTCTTGGAAATGTCTTTTCTCGAAAATATCCAATTGTAATTGAATACAAATATACGTTCATACATATATAATGATATTGCAAATAGTGAAATTTGTATAATTCTGTTCTTTTTCGAAACCCAGGCTACTTTTTTCTACTAATTTTATAGAGAACGAAAATTTATACGATATCTAATACGTTATTTTTGCACGTTCGTGTATAATATTTATATTCGCATTCATGTTACTACTACAAACCATCTAAAATTTCAATGTCATATTCATTCGACATGCCAGTTTGAATCTGCAATTTACTATTATCCCATAATTACTTTGTATAAACTTAATTGCTCTTCGAAACGAACTGAATACTAAGAAAAACACACATTTGTTGTATTATCTTACAAAATATAAAAAAAAATGTATCTAGTCAAAATATATATTTGATATTAAACAGTTTTAATGTGTGTATGTATGTATGTATGTATGTATGTATGTATGTGTGTATGTATGTATGTATGTATGTATGTATGTATATATATATATATCCACGTATTATTAAAAAAAAAATGTTACATAATATGTATATGTGAGTACATAAAGATGACATTCAACATTCAGTAAGTCAAAGAGACGTTTGTAGATAAATATAAAATATTTTCCCATCTATTTTTGATCGAATAAAAAACATCGGATTATACGATTGTTTTAACTTCATTCTGAGCTATTCAGTCATCGTATATTCTTCACGATGATGTGTATGATTGACTGCATGCACTTGATGCTGTCATTCACCCCACCCTCCATAAGTAATTTTAATTATTTTTTTTTTTTATATATATTTGAAACCTGTTTGTAGACGAACAAAATGAAATAAAGAACGCGTGATATGTTTTTAAAACTCGTATTCATACTGCCTAAAAATAAACGTACACGGGCGATAATAAAAGATTGTTATGAAACATTTTAAGTGGAATTTTGAAAGAATTTAAAAATAATACATGTAGAATTAGTAAAATATGATTTCCGATAGAATAACGATTGTATATACGATTATTTCCTAATTATTTTAGGAAATTTCGATACGAAGATTGTTTTAATAAAAATTTGATAAGAACGTATCAGGAGATAATTTTTAATGATAAAGTCATAGTCAGCTGATTCGATAAACTGTCTACTTCCAGTCTAAAAAAAAAATGATTCAGATAAGAGAGTACATCGGTTTTATTATCGCTTCTTTATGTAATACGAATCTTTGATAACTATCGATTAAATACATAATTGCATCCGTTCAAGGATTGTTACTTTTTTTTACTCGTACTAAACGTTAATAACAACGACGACAACAACGAAGATTCAACATGTAACGCGAGGAGTTATTGATAAAATTCCTAGATTACAACGAACGGATTGTAACGTTTTGACCTATGGAAAATACCGGTCAAATCGAAAAAGACGAAAAAAAACACACGGTTCGAGAGAGCGAATCGTTCGTGATAAATCGAAGCGGTTTGCTCCTTCGTACGAAAAACACCACCCTGTATATAAAATAATATAATGACTTACCCACCTCTTGGCAGGATGCTCGTCGAAAAAATAAATTCAAAATAGTATCCTTGTTCATTCCAAGTAAAGGTTTAAACACTGACGAGTAAAAACCTCACAAATACATAAAATAGATTAGAAAAATAATCAATATTCGAGGGAGTTATTAAGACACACGTGTTTACACAAATGCAGAGAGTTTTCTGTTTATATCAATGTACAGGACACAGGCATTATACAAACTACTATGCGAGAGTTTCAGAACCGTAACATCACCTTGAGGACAAATAATCACAAGCAGTGTTCGTGGCCGTCATAGATATAAGAACATAGGGTATTTGCAATATATCCGCGTTCCCATTTTGTGCAGAGCAATTGGCAATTCGGATGTGCTGACATCTGTTCGTCGTGGCCGTGCACGAGTCGGTCTCGGGTGAAATAGATTTCTATTTCGACCAAACGTCATTGAGTGCGTGTGCATGTGTATGTGCGCGCACACACACACACACATATATATAGAAAGATTATTGTCATATGCAGATGTTTTCTGACATAATTATCAGATTAAGTGACGAATTTCTTATCGGTTTTCAGTTATACTCGGTTAATCGCATTATAATTTCAATGGTGAATGCGACGAATGTTCGTCTCGTGTGAAAAAAGTATTTTTCCTTTCGATTTTTAAGATATGGCCGATGAGGAGATATGTCAAAACACCGACGTCAAAATATATCAAGATAATAAAAATAATTGTAAATACGACAATGTAAGCCACGATATAATTTAATCGTTTCTCTCTGTCGTGTGTAAATCTACTATTCGACTCGTCACGTATGTACTCTCGCCTTACGATACTTATCCGTTGTTCGTTTCAGGAGTCGATATTGAACCACATAGAGATTTCCGTAGCGGAAGCAGAGAAGCGTGCTAACGGGAGCCTTAACATAAGAGATTTTTATACGGTGTATCTTATAGAAACAAAGTATGTGTTCGTACACGATCGGCTGAATTCTTTATGTGCCGTTCTCTATGTCGTCAGTATGAATTGTATTTACTTTCGCTTTGTTTCGATCGTGCGGTTTTAATCGACGAGGAAGCCGAACTCACGTGTTTTTTTACTAACTCGAACGCCACGGTACCGTCCGTGTATCACGTACGGAAACGGTAAACGGATCTCCGATCGATAAACCGGTAGCGATTTCCTAACGTAGTGAATGAGAATCGTATAAAACTGACGATTCGCCGGTCCTGATATTTCGAGATGGTTTTTACTAATTTTTTTCGTATATTCTATAGTCTGTTAACATTAACGCTTAGATATAACCTAGTTAAAAATTAAAATTTTAATAGAGCGATCTTAAAAAATTCCTCGAATTCACAACCGACGTTTGTATTTTATAATAGAATGTTCGATTTGTAAATTTAACTTATCTCGCAGGCACTATTAATAAGACGTATATTATTTTGTGTGACTCTTTAAACGAAACTCAGCCGCATAGATCGGTTCATGTTTGATTTATTTGTCGAAAATGTTATTTAATTGATTTATTTTTATTCTTGTATGTTTTTTTCCCTTCTTGATGCTTTTGTAACATTGATATCCGTTTCATTCCATCAAGAGTAACCGATCCTGACTGGAATGGAGCATTGAATAAATTTAGCACAGTATGGAGAAGGTATACAGAATTCGAGCAGCTCAGAACTTACTTAGAAGTGACATACCCGTATCTAGTTCTACCGCCACTCCCGGAAAAACGCGTTATATACAACTGGCAAAAAATATCCACAGACACCTTTGACCCCGATTTCGTCGACAGACGTAGAGCCGGTCTGGAGAATTTTCTTTTGAGAATAGCGACGCATCCGACGTTAAGTCACGATAGACATTTTATGGAATTTTTACAACAGGAAGAACAATGGAAAGAGACTGTCCAAGAAGCCAGTATGTATTACTTGAATATGCTCGATTGTGCGAACGGTGTTGTGAGAAATAAGCTTTGTAATAAAATCGTTAGGTTACCTGCAGACTGCCGAATTGAAATTCAAAGAGTTGAGCGCGGCGATCCGTCTGAAGAAACCGGACCCCCGATTCGAAACGTGGAAAGCTTACAGCAATAATTTACATTCCAACCTGAGTAATTTGTTACGCGCCAGAGCCAAAGTAGTCGAACGTAAATACAGCGTGTATAAACTGCACGCCAATTACGGTCGTATATTCAGCGAATGGAGCGCGATCGAGAAAGAAATGGGCGACGGATTGCAGAAAGCCGGACATTATTTAGATTCGTTCGCGTCGTGCATCGACGCGGCGCTAGAAGACGAAGAACTGTTCGCCGATCAGCTGAAGGAATACTTGTTTTTCGCAAACTCCTTGCACGGCGTTTGCGTCAGACAGGAAATATCCCAGCTCGAGCTAGAGATGGCCGAAGATAACGTCGCCTCGAAAAACGTCGAGAAGAAAAGAGCTCAGCAAGGAAAGTCCGGCATGATAGCGAGGCTGTTCGGCACGGTCGACACCGACGACGTCAGAGAGCATAAAGTCAACGTGCTCGATCAACGGATCAAAGAGAGCGAGAACGAAGTCAAAAGCGCCAAAGATACTCTGTCGTAAGTAGAATGTTGTTCCGTCGATTATCGAACGAATATTCTGAACGGACGTTCGCTCGTCGTCTTAAAAATGATTTATTGCAGCGACTTTATCGTTAAAGCGACGGCCGACATCGAGAGATTTCAGGGACAAAAGTCGAACGATCTAAAAGAAACATTAACGGGATACTCGGTTCTCCAGCTAAAATCTGCGAAAAAGGTTATTATACATTTAAATAGATGTTCTTTTATATTGAAAAATGTTAATTGTATTGCAGGCGTTACAAGCATGGATGCAGATAAAAGAATGTTTAGAGAGCATTCCATAAAACTTGATAAAAGACAAACGAACAACAAAAATACATATTTACAATTATTCTAGACTTTTTATACCTCATTACATATTGACCGGGAGATCGATCGTTCTTTTCTTTATGTAAATTTGCTTCAGCTTACAGCTTCATTCTTATAAAACTATATTAGCAAGTGTAAACTTATTCTGGCAGCTGTTTTTACAGACATGATGCTCATCATAAAAAGAGATATTGCTCTTCTAGCCATATTCTCATCATGTATGCATGTGTGTATACTATTTATATACACACATCCATATATATATACACACACACACATTTAAATATATATATATAAATGTGTGTGTGCGCGTAAGCACGTTAATTTCCGTATGTAAACGTAAGTACAAGAACACAAATTATTTGTATTATTGTCTATTCATCTTGTTATTTGATACTGTTTCATAAAGTGTATATGAATGTCCATATAAACGATTATATATTTAAAAAATGAAGAAATATAATGATGAAATGTTTATTTATGATTTTCACATTGTACTTAAAATAATGAGTTATTTATTTAAATGTACAATCGAAGTAATTTTTCGTAATAATAAAAAATATATATCATTGAACTAGTCACATTCGGGACCATGTGTAGCTGTTATGTTCAAATATATAATTATTATTTCGATGTGTATTTTTCACTGTGTCTCCTATACATCCATCCATGGAACGCGTTCGTCTCTATGCGTTAATTTCCTATCGAACGTTTTCGTGTGTATCTATGTGGTGAATATGAATGGATGGATTGTGGGGGGGGGGGTATTAAACGAATAACAAAATCAATTTAAATAATTATAAAAATATCTATTTGGTTTCTATGAAATAATGGTTAACAGTCACAATTTAAAAAATACAATGTATAAAAATATAAAATTTGTAACAATCGCACCGCACAATGATTTCAACATTCCTTCCATATGAATTCAAATTCGGAAATATACTTTCCTACGAACTCTGAATTCTCGCGATATAAAACATTGTCCCAGTTTCCGGCTATTCCTTGCATCGTCCAATTCAACGACCCTGTTAATACAAACCCGTTACGTTGACCCCCGTCGACGACACAAAACTTATGATGCATCAGCAGATACGTGTCCTTAAATTTAATGTCAACTCCTGTAGAACAATTGGTTTTATATTGATTATACGTTTGCCACGACTATTTCTATTTATCATTTATTTTTAAAAAAAGAAACGACCGATCATTACTAAAGTGCAACAATCGTCGTTTTTATACAATAACAAAAATATAAACCTTTTTCCATTAATTGGTACATTTTCGAACCAGACGTATAAGACATTTCGAAATCCGTTATGATACGAACTTTAACACCCCTGTTTTTTGCTTGTAAAATTGCTGCAGTGAGGTCATTGCTAGTCATAAGGTACATTGCCAAGTCCAAAGACTTTTGAGCGGAATCAAGACACTCGACTAAAAACTTTAAATTTCTATAGTAACATTTTTCCCTGTTGCATACAACTTTCATGTTTATATGTTTACGACATAATAAATCGTCCAATTCGCGAAAGAACAACACTTTGTCAGTGTCTCGAGGGACTGGCGCGTTTCTATTGAATAGAAAATACGCCAGTTCGCTCGTTACCATTACCGTCGTAATATACAATATTTGTTTTACGATCGTGTACATTTTAAAGTAACATTTGCATATAAAAACATCGATAATAAACTATTTACAAACGAGCACCGGTTAAACAAATAAC
Organism: Neoneuromus ignobilis; assembly: GCA_029203775.1. NCBI lineage: Eukaryota > Metazoa > Arthropoda > Insecta > Megaloptera > Corydalidae > Neoneuromus > Neoneuromus ignobilis. Next base: position 28,166,690 of record CP092096.1, read on the forward strand.
ACCTAACCTCTAAATAATACATTAATTTATCGATTGTCAATTTGAATTCCACGAACACGTAAATAACAACATTATTGAATAAACAGTTTTGCTCGGACTTTTTTTCTTCACTATCAGAAAAAGATGTCAATACCGCAAGCCAAACAAATAAGTAAATAAATTGTTCGTGCCCTCCGCCAATAACATACTAATCGAAATTGAATCGTATATAAATCATTTATAATTTCACTGAACTATAAATATTCCGTTGCTCGGAACAGTTACGTTTCAAATTTAATCTAAATCTTCAGAGGTATAAACCGGTAAATAAATTTCTTTGGAAAATGGAAACAGGCAGGTAAACAAATGTAAGAACCGCTGGACTAATGTATTATTTGCAAACAACAACGCGCTCGCTCTGCGGTACGGGGTGTGGAAAGGCAAACGAAAACGAATTCGAATAGCAATAAGATATTTTAAAAGAAAATAAATTGTAAATATATATATATATATATATATATATATATATATATATATATATATATATATATATATATATATATGTATGTATGTATGTATGACTAAAGTTCTCTTGGTAAACTTGTTGTAAATTGATTCGATTGTGCGCATTTTGTTGGCAATTTCAATAACATCAACGTGGTGTGGCATATACAAATCCGAATATTGTCCATACATATGTATTAAATAGTATCAGCATATTTCATCAACTGTAAATATTTGATTGTATTTTGGCACTCTATGTAGTTATACGATAAAAAAATCAATAGACCAGCAAAATATTTTATTTAATCGTCTCGAATGAAAAAGAATAGAAACTTTATCGACCACGATATGTTTCAAATACAATCAAATAATTTCAATTTGATGTATTTTAACTGGATAAATAACGGACCCCGCCCTATTACATATTGTAGTATTGTAGGTCTGATGTAAAAAAATGACTAATATATATATATATAAAATATTCATTTTCGATTAAATATTCTCTAACGTATAAAATGGTACTATTTATATGTGAATAACTGAATTAATAATTCTGATCGTTCGTTCGTTCGTTCGTAACAACCAACATATTTTCTTCCAAATCATATATACGATCGGTTAGATGTTTCGATATTGAATTTTAATATAAATAATTCAAACGCTGTATAAAATATGTACACAATAATTACAATGTAAACTCGTAACGAGTACGGAACATTGATTCGAACCTTTCTGTCCGTGTATTTAACAATATGTTCAGTACTTTTCGATCGTACCCTATTGCGTTTATTATATTTCGAACGAGTTATTAAATGATAATACCATTGTGATATATCTTTTCTACTCTGTTTCTATTCCGTTGTCCTGTTGCTTACGTGGACTTCAAATATGATATTATTGATTTGTTACTTTTGTCGGACAATACATATCAGTTAAAATAACATCACGATATTATCACTATCGAATGTGCCTGTGTGTAAAGACAGTAAAATAGTATTTCATTTTTTTTATATACTATATAATTGGCAAGAATAACGTGTGCAAAACAGGTCGGAATACACCGTATATTCTGGACATTTTCATTCTTCTACTTGTGTGATAAATAACTAAACTGTTTCAGATCAATGATCTATATATTTCAATAAATCTGTCTGTTTGTTAGTTACGAGAAATGAGCATAGCGAATGTTGATAATAAAGGTGGTTATATTTTATATTCACTAGTATATCAGATAGCAGTAAATAAATAAATAAAACATGTCAGTCGAACGATTAATTTTTAACGATGATTCGAATTAAAATCGATTTGGAAGCCGCTTAATCTGAAAAACATTCTATTGCCGTAATTGAACTGTAATCAATTTTGAAACGTATCTGATTTAGGAATAGTAAAAATATGTTCATATTTCGTATTGAATTTTCTTAACGAAACGTACTCACGGACTATAACATTGTGCGTGGTTTTAATCGAATAAAAGAATTGAATATTAAATTTGCTTCCGATGTTGTACTTTTTTTGTTCATCTCGTACCGATTTACGAAAATTATATCATTTCAAATACACTTCATTGACGAATAGTTTATTAAAAAATATCTTTTTTATACAAACGAGTACTAAATCGCGGGAATTATCTCAAAAATTTCTAAAAAATAGTTTTGTGCAGAGAAGAAAAAGTTCGTTTATACATTGTTATTAATTTTATCGATGCTATTGATGTTATTGAATTCGATTTTTTGAACATAAGTCAGATGGATAACAAAATAGATAATAGAAATATGATTCATCGTTTGAGAACGTTCTTAAGATAATCAGACACGTAATTAATACTTATTTACTCGTGCTCTTAAATATGTAAAATACGACGATGTGTACTCTTACATTTTCTGTTGCAAAATAAATAAATATCAATTGTATCTTTTTTCCTGTTTCAATGTTTTCAGTATATCGATCAGGATTTCAAAAACTTGCCTGTATTTAAATAAAATGAGAACATAGAGTAATCTGTTTTTCGTGCGAATATATTTCGAAAGAAATTAATTCTTAATAATTTTGTACACGATCCAAAAAAAATCGTTTTTCTTCGATTGAAAATATGAATTGAAATTTCTGATATTCTTTATCGACGCTTAATCAGTTGGATTTCACTGTTGATTCGTATTTAGAATTTAAAATATTTCTGCATTGCAGGACAGAAAAACTAGTGTTTCCTTGGTTGTTGTTAATTGTGCTGTTAAATAAACTTATAAAAATCAATAACGAACACAGGTCGTGTTTTTCTTCTTGCTTCTTATTAGCTCTTAATAATAATACATTGGAATTTAATCGATTGATAATCGACAAAACACGTATTTTATTTTAAATTCATAATCAAAAATGTAAGAAAATCGATTTTATAACTGAATAAAACTTAATTGTATTCGAATGTAATTTAAAAAATATATATATATCAATATATTGAAAAATGTCTTGCTATAATCAATGTTTCTTGAACATCGTTTTGAAAACCTCTTCTAAGAATATCAAAAGTTTTGATCACTTTCTCGATATTTATGATAAATGTTTACATTAAATCCATGCGTACAAAGTTCGCTTGTGCGAAAAATTTGCACGATTAGTGACTCGTTATTGTCAGACCTTGACATTGGAATGAAAAATTAGCGCTATATAACATACGACACGATGCTGTTCCGATGTATATATTTAGTTTTCAAACAATTCTTTAAACCTTGAGAATAACTCATTTCACGTCCCGCAATGCAGCTATTTTATTAATATTTTATATGTAATCTCTTTCTATTTTATTCTTACAAATCGATGTGAAAAGTAAGAACGTTTTAAATACATTTGTTCTCGTGTAATTATTTATTAGAATTTCTTTTCATTTCGTTATTTTTTCTCGACGACCAAAAATATAACAATGTACACATATTGTTAAATATACATTTATTGTATTTAAGAACGTTACAAGTATTTAAAATGTATTCTTCGTATGCATTAATCTCTAAAATAAATGATTTAATTCTATCGAATGTAACCTAAATTAATTAAATCGTTTAATCGAATTTTGAACAGATGTGATATAGATGTATTCTCGATATTTTCTTTTCGAAATCAAATACTAATATGGACAATTATCTATTCTATTTCTGTTTACTGAAATCGTCGATTTGATTCCTTATTTTTCTACCTGACATATATATCTGTTAGTTTTCTTATCTGACCGATTTTAGTCGAAAAAATCCTGCAGGTAGATTTCTTATCGATTGGATTTAAACTTTTTCTAATTTCTAGTTGAAATTCCATCACCGTCCAAATATTTACAACGCCGTCAAGAAGATCTCTATGCAAATAACATAAATAGTATACCGATTCCACAGCTGAATTGATGATAATATTTTTCTACAACTGTCATCTCTTGTCGAACGTAAGCGACAGAGAAATTTGTCCAACAAATAAAAACAAAGAGGACGAACAATACGTTATTTTTCAGACGACTCGTACATAGAGTTTTAAACGACAATAAATTGAATATAGATCGGATTGTTAAAATATATCGATTTTTTTCTCCTTTGAAAAAATATGCGAGTTCAAAAAGTGACTTTAAATATTTGGCAAATGATTTGGCAATCGTTTACATATCTATTACTCGCTGGGGCTGTATGGATTCTATTACGTTTGATCCATACGTGTATTTCATTACCGTCGACGCTCCGTAAACAAAGAGAAAGTATGGAGAAAGTGTTTGATTCTCTGCCACCTAAATATAAAAAGATGGCAGATGAAATCAGAAAGGAATTACAAAATGAACAACTGCAAAATGATGAAATTCAAGACGACGACGACGACAATAAAAAAGATAAATAATCTTATACATATATATATATATATATATATATATATATATATATATATATATATATGTATGTGTGTAAATTTACATTATTAAAAATTGTATTTTCATAATATATATTCACGAATTTGTAATAGATGATATGCAAAATACTCGTTTTAAAAAACATAAAAATGCACATAAAAATATGTTTTCTTTTAAAAAAATAAAATCACTTCAATGCATACATAATTAACAATACTTTATATCAATGAAATGCAATTAATTAATCACGTTTATGTTACATATGTGTATATATATATATATATATATATATATATATATATATATATATATATATATATAAATCTCCCTATTAATACCATTGTATCAATTATAGAAAAAAGAATAAAATAAATATTTTATCAATCGACAATTGTATTTTTAAATTAATTACATTTCTCATGTATATATTTTTCTAGGCACGATGTTCTTGTGAACGATCAATTATTTAAAAAAAGAAATACATATGTATTTTAGACAAAATATAGAGTCATCCAAATGTGTATTATATTAAAAAGAAACTATACACATGTTTCTTTTTAATAAAACACAAATCTAGGTGTCACATTGGAATGACCCTATACTTTTAAATTTTGATAATATGTAGGAATGTTTTGTGGATAGTTAATTACACCCACACACACACACACACACACACACACACACACACACACACACACACACACATATATATATATATAATTAAACAGTATTTCTTGATTAATTATTTGTGATTTTGGAACACGTTGTTATTGTAGAATAGTAATGATTAAACATATCCTCTATATATGAACATATCCGTACGAGTAACTCTTAATTTTTTACAGATAACGAACGGTTCTGTTCAAAGCACATTAGTGCTTGATAAATAAATATTTTCTCTATGTGAAATATATAAAATAAAATCTATTTGTCAAATAACAATAAATCTATTTAATACATGTTTATATTTCATATTATTATTATTTTTTTGATAAAGCACGAAGGTAATAAAAGGGTTAAGACAATTACTGATCTATCTTAGATTAGAAATCGTGAAGTGTACGTGTCCAATAAAGAAAGGGTAGCAACAGAAAGTTTATGCGTCTATACAGCAGTGGCGTAGATGCGTTTAAACGTATTTCTTCACGTGGCTGTTGAATTTCTTTTGAACTCCACGTACATACATACATATATAGTCATGTTTCAATAATAAATCATCGTCGACTCTATTAGATTAGGTATTTATAATTAATTGTTTTTATTTGTTTTTTTATCATATTATGATTATATAATACTAACAATTTTATATTTCTTGTCACTTGGTATTTGAATAAAGTCAACGATATAAAATATATTTAAGAATAGAACATTGCTACCGATAAAAGAATCTTATTCATTTCAATTTATATACATATTTATTGTATGTGAAGACTGAGAGTGTATCGATATATAACGACGGTTAATAATTTATTTCATGTATAACTTGTAATCATTTTAATTGTCGGTTTATGATAAAAGAATGCTTCCATCGATCGAATAGGATTTATTTGAACGTTTCAAATAAATTATAATAGCTGTTATTTATTTAGTACATAGCGTGATGTACAGTTTTTAATCATAGAAAAACATAATAATGGAATCTCGATGAAATGATTATAAACACAAATGAAATGAGCTCGTTTCTTATATTTGATTAAATACATATCTATGTCGATGTGAGAAGTATCCTTTTGTTTTCTTCTCAAACTTGTTGCACTCTTGATATTATTGACGTTAGACAATTTGCTGAAGAGGAACTTTTGTTCCTCGAATATTTTTTCTTTAAAACGTTTTTTCTTTTTCATTACATTCATTGTAATTTACACTGGAACGATTGTTATTTATTATCACTGTTCTATTTATAGTTGTTACAAACATATTTTTTATTGTGATATCAAGCGTGTAGATAATTTTTTGATATAACTTTTGGTAATAATTCGGTGTATAATAATATTTTTAACATTAGTAATATTTAATTTAACACGCGATAGATGTTTTCAATAGTTTATATATATATATATATATATATATATATATATATATATATATATATATATATATATATATATATCGGTATATATATATATATATATATATATATATATATATATATATATATTTGAATTTTATTGAATAGATCATGCGATACTTTGATTTTATATCTATATATATATAGCTACAAAAATGAAGACACTTGAAGTATGAACTCAAGTGTGATCGTTGTTGTTCGTGCGAATTGTTTGAATTAATTAACGGCGATGAATGTTTATATTATTTATATATGGATTTGTGTATCAATGATGAAAAATCTCTTGCTGGTTGATTGTTTGATGTTTATGATATATTTTTCATAGGCGTTCGTGGACCCCTCGTTTAAAATATCGTTTCGATTACGCTAGAGTGTACATCATCCTAAGGTACAATTATGTCGAACGTTTGCGAACGCATGTATAACAATGTTATTGTTATTTCTGTGCTTCGTTGCACTTTCTCGTCATTGCATCGAAGTCGCGTACTACACACACCGATCGACTCGAGAGGTGTTCAGAGTTCTGTGGCGTATTTTAATGGCAAACGGCCGCTGTCTCTGCAGAAACGTGTGCGTTTCGTACGTACACGGACGGCCGCATTTAAATGTATGTGTGCGTATCATATGAAAAGGTAAGAGAAACGTGACTGATGAAAATCGTGACTATTTATTGATCGCGACGAGCGCACACGACTACATCTACCACCGGGGCAGAAGACAGAGAAAACAGTGCTCGGGCGCTCGCAGTACATCGCGATGCCGTTAGATGTAGCGGTGTGTGTTGACGTCATCTTTTGCAGCTGTGCCATGACTAGCTTTGTCGCATTCTTCTGAGAGACGTGTCCGAAAAAATCTCGTTCGTTATACAGAGGTGCACGGTGACTGCAACGAATATTCGTGTCGGATAAACGTCGAGACCGATAAATAGTGCGAACAGAATCGCCGGACATTGTTGTAAGATGCGTGCACATGTGTGTATTGTTACCTGAAATGTGACAGTTTAAGTGCGTGAGGGTAGTGAACCCTTGTTCATGTCATGTGACGTGTGTATTGGGTCAGCTACCGGCGAATGATTAAAATAATAATAATAATATAAATATATATATATATATTATACATTTCGTTTAATCATTCACAGTCATGTGTATATTTATCGAACAGTTTGTCGAGTTTAATAATAAATGAACGAAGAACAATCCATCACATAAACGCTTAGTGGTGTTCCACATAAAATAAAGAACTATGGGGTATGCGGTCGATTGTTTGCGATGTAAGTGGGTGATGAAGTCGACGAATTTTATTTGTTTTGTAATTAAGTATGTACGCTCGATGTGAATAACACTAACGATATTATTAAAATACTAAACACGAAATCTAACCAGAGGTCTCCTTGGTCGGGATTCATCTAAACGATGTTTATAAATAATTCTTTTCCAAATAATATGTCGATCGACATTATCTCTCGATGGACACATTTTTATACATTTCTCTTTGTGTGTGGTCTATATAAATATATATATATATATGTGTGTGTGTATGTGTATGTATTCGTAATGAATATGTGGGACATTTATTTTCATTTGAATTTATGCCAAGATATCGATGTGCCTGTAATAATTCCACATTGTATGTATTTGCTTTTAAATACGTTCAAGTGAAATGTAAGTCGACGAACCTGTTGAAACAAGCACATAAATACTGGATAATAATCGAGTGTGTTTGCGGTAAAAATCCATACAGGAGTGAAGACACATACACGTCTATACATACATACATACGTACATGTATTCAAAAACACCACGTATATGTATATACACATATGTATGTAGATACGTATCATGTATCAATAAATACGTTTGTGTTTGTCTTCTTAAATATACTCTTTTTCAATATTCAGTGAATTGGACATTTGATCTCTTTACACATATATTTATTTAATTTTATCTGTATGCGTATATATGAATATATATACACATATAATTGTGTAGATATTGAAAATGTATCGTTGTAAAACAAGTTGTTATGTCTTAAAAATCATTAATTAATAACTATCTATGTGTGTGTGTGTATGTTAAATTCTAAATGTTTTTAATCGGTGATAAAATTATTGTGTAGCTATTAAAGGTGTGTGTGCCTAGAATCTGTTTTCAATAAATGTTCCTATATTTCGATACATGCGAATTGATTGCATGTGTTTGTAAAATAGATTCGCATTTGATAATTTTAGTTAGATAGATAATCGAACAATTTCGGTACATAGTTTGTTATGATTTTTTTTATCTCAGACGAATTCGTTCGAAGCTGAAAAAGACGTAAGCCAAATTCGTTGTCTAATAACGTCGTTCCAAATTCCACTGCACAACAAAATGGATATTTATTATATATCGTGTGTAAAGTAAATCAATACGAAATTCCCAAATACGGTTTTAAATACAATATTTATTGTGTGGATGTAACAGGATAGAGTACGTTATCTTAAATGTTAAACGTCGTTCGTTTTCAACGATACAGTTAAATGATCAAATAAATCGGGTAATAATATATGATCGGCACTAAACGACCGTTGTTCGAAACGAAGAAAAAAGATTCACGTGAACCCACTATTCGGCCACTAGTAGAGCTTAATCGTAGATGTGTATATTTGTCAATTTACTCGTATAAGATTCTCATTGTAAAGTGATAAATTATTGTTTCATTATATAGATGACCTAAAACATTTTTCTGTATAGTGGAGTAAGGTCAGTTTTCAATTGATTTTTCGTAAACAAATCTGTTTGTAAATCCTACGATGCTATTATCGTGAAGAGATTACTTCTTCGTCATTTATAATTCGAATGTGTTATTCTGATATCGCATTACAAGAAAACTATAATGGCTTGTGTTATTGCTTCAGTATATATATATATAAAATCGTTGATAAATATACATATTTAAATTCAATCATTATACTACAAGCGACTTTATATTTTCTATAGGGAAATCAGCAATGGTTACAGTAATTCAATTGATAAATCATTAAATTCACAATTGCCGGAAAGTCATTATTCAGTTCACCTTTTCATATTGCATATAATGGCAATAGTCTGTAATTTTAAATACATATGAAAAGTGCATTGCACCAAAGATTATTCAGCAAACGCAACAACGGTGTCGTTTGCGTAGACTAGTTATTTCAAAAATTCGAATCATTTAAAATATCGACGAGATGAAAAAACGGTGTATTTTTTTATCGGTATGTTTCGAACAGAAAATATGTTTTCATTGATAAATGTATGTACAGTTAATTTATTAGTAGATGCTGTAACTTAATTTATATATATATATATATAAAGTTATTAAATGAAAATTAAATATATTTCTATAACTAATTAGTTTTAAATTATAAGATTCGAAGATTTCCGTTCGAATTCATAGTATATCTCGATTACAATCTAATATTGTAGTATGGTAGTTCGATTCCATTAGTTATTTCTTTTATATCCCAATGACATTAAGACATTTCATCGTGATAACATTTTTCGTATTTTTATAAAACGATTTGTGATTGCACTTATTTATATTTTTATTCGTTATCTTTTTATATTATTCAAATATAAATTAGAAAAGTATTTTGAAAGTATTAAATTGTAAAAAAACAATAAACAACAATATCAATAATGTGTGAACTTTTTAAATAATACAATATCTTCTGAAGAACATGTGTAGAGTAATCTGTCACGAAATCTGATGATAAAACCAATGTTATTAAATCGTTCATTAAGTCCTCGAGTAATGAAAAACATTGAAAAAAGAAACTATTAAAAGAAGAAGAATGAATTGACTTGATTCATATTACACGATACGAATGCATCGTGTTATAGGAGGGTGGACTATATATATACACATGTTTTTAATATAAAATTAATTATATTGCACGTGAGGCTTGCGTCGTCAGTTTTTATTATAATCGTTAAAATGTATACCGGTATAAAATCACTGTGAAATATTTACATGTTCGTGTACTCTTGTTCATGTATTGTTCAAACCTTTTTTTTTAAACGTAGGAAACACGGACAATAGATCAATAATAAATGAATGGACGACTTTAAAGCCTAATAGAAAATTTATCATTTTACAAAACCCGTCAATTCATTAGCTGTAAAATGTAATCCCGTCCCACCGTATCATCATACGTACATGCGACACGCGTTTGTATATTTGTAATTATCCTTTTTCATTTTTGATAAGCTATTTATATTAGTTCTATTTTTATTCTCGTATTTCTAGATAAATCGATTTTTTCACGTAAATACATCAGGTGCTGAAAATAGATTCGGTATATTTATGTGCTATTGAATTAAAATCGAGTTAAAATCTCATTAGCTACACATGCACACAATTCCTCCGGTGTCTCTCATTGAATCTCTTTACGAATCAAAGAAATGTGAGTTGCTTCTTCTCGATAAATATTTTAGTGTTTCTGGAGTGGTAATCGTGTTGAAAACGAGTACTGTAAATAAGTGTTCGATACGATAAGAGTATTTTTTTCTATTCGAACCGAAATACATTTGTCACTCCAGTACCTACCTACCGCTCGTGTCGTTTATTATCTTCATATATCTATTCGTAACCGTTTACAAACATGCATATTGTCATCTTGTACAAAATATTTCAATAGAAACGCACTAGTACCCTAAAAGGGTCTTCTTACTCGGTGCACGTGCAACACTTTCTATATGTTCGCTTTAGGAATTATCCTGTTAAAATCACTCAGGTATTAGAATTATTGGAAATGCCTCTTAAAATATTCATGTACGCAATTTACATTTCTCAGTGTGAATTCTTAAACTCAGATTATAACTTGTTTCAATGATATTTCTAAAATTAAATATTATAAATATTCTTCATACTTTCTAGTCGACAGTTGTTCAGAGAGACTGTTGTACAGACAGAGATTGTTTCACGAGTGCATGTCTGCTGTATACTTTTTATATCTTCGAACGTGCATAGGACACGTGTTTTCAATATGTAAATTCCACATATGCTTCTTCATATGTTTGTATATATATATATACATATACGCGTTGTACGTAAACGAAAATTTAATAAAAAAAAATATCGTGTATTCAGATTATTGATAGATAGATTTCTGTTTATTCCGTTGTCCTTCGTAGTGAATCGAGATTATTGTGATGAGTTTCGGATAAAATTATTGATTCGCATTTGACAGACATTCTTTCGTCGAGTCTGTTTTTTGAATTCGGGTTTATTGTTATTAAATTCAGTTACGAGTCATTAATGGACCATGTTTATTATTTTTATTAGATCATAAAGCCATTCAATTATACATGCATATACATATATATATATATATATATATATATATATATATATATATATATATATATATAATAGTAATATAAATCTCAATTGATATTTTTTCATTTTTAAAATAATAAAAAATCCTCGTATTTAATATTGCCACGAAACATTATCGATGCAAAATTGTAACGATTAATTTTATCTCCCTATTACACTGTGATTATTTTATATTGTTAAATATTACATATCTAAGATAATATATTAAATGTTATCTACTATTTGATATGTTCATACATACATACACACACTTCACTTTTCTTTAGCGTATGTTTAAAATTCGTTCAAATATCACAGTAAAATAATGTCGTTCGAAACGAGTACATTTCATTAATTTTAATAATAGAAAAATATACAATCCGGTACAACTGTGTGTGTGTGTTCAATAATGTACGAATATACATATGTCAGGTATGTGTATTTATACTACTGTTTATTTTGTCTTATTTGTAAACTTGTATTGATTTTAGAAATGTATTTCTCATCAAAATAAATATCATTAGAGTACATTTATTTCACAGCACAAGCGTGACATAAAAAATATATTAAAAATATAATAAGATAATAAGGTCGTTTAGTGGGAAAGTAGAACGACGAATGTTTATTTCAGTAACCAGAAATTGTCGTTTCTTCCATTGAAATATCCGTATAGGAATTGTTAAATTCGAGTAGATCGAATCGGCTATATATTGTTCTATTTAATTTTATCGTATAAAACATAATCGTGTCGTTTTCAATCAACAGTGAATCGGAAACAGTAGGTTAAATCGATATTCGTGTGTGTGTGTGTGGTCTATATATTGATAAGAGTCGACGAATGTTATTTTTAACAATTTTTTTTAAAAAAACAGACTTTCTTTGTTGTACGGTTATTAATTATAGTGATAGACAACAAAGAAACATCTTAATGCAGTAGTGACACTGACTCAATGAAAATAGATTTTTATTTAAGACGACATTTCATTTCCCTATAATAAAATAATAGGCAATAAATAAGCACTCATACATATTTATAAATCCTAATACATTAAACATGTATTTATACATTATTCCTACACATTTATTTACATACACACGACTTTCGATGGATTTTCCACTCGCATCTATTTATAAAATCCGACTGTTCCTGCTTGTCATTTATTTTATTTTTATTTTTTTTTGGAAAAAAAAACGTCGAGTCATGTTATCCGTGCGATAAATGCGATTCGAACCTACGACAAAATAGACGTCAGGACGTATTCTGTCGAAAGCGACTAATTGGCAGCGAAGTCGAAATACATAGCCGTAACGAAATGTCGTTTTAAGTCCACGACAAATCAATATATTGTGCGAATTCTTTCTCTAACCCCCCACGTTTTCACCAGTGTCACTTTGTTTTCGCCTAGTGTCGATCTAAAAATAGGCTGAAGTCTTTTTGAATAACTTTGTGTCTTAATGTCGTCGACGAATAGCAAATACAATGGGGAGATAACGTTCTGGCAATGAAAATTTATTTTTGAGTGAAACAAAACAATACGAAAATTGTGTAGGAAGGATAACCACACACACACACACACCGCTTATACATGTGTATATTTCATGCAAGTATTTGTGTAATATGTTTTAAAAAATAATTGGCATAGCATTCGATATTCAAAGAACTAAAAATATTTCTAAAATGAATACGTCAATATAATATTCATTTTCAAAGAATTCCAACAGGCACACACACATTATATATATATATATATATATATATATATATATATATATATATATAAATTTATAGGAATGATATTTTAAAAGTAGTTGGAAAATGTTTATATGTTACAATGAAAATGTTTATTCATATAATATTCTTATACTAAATGATATATTTTTTTCTAAAAAAAAATACATTTAAAATAATAATAATTCAGTGTCCTCGTTTATTATTATTATTTATTTTAGTAACTGAGCTATTCACATCGTTGTCTTGGAATAATTGAATCGATTGAATGACTGCTCGTTTCTTTTAGATTTTGATCAAATCGTAATATTTTTTTTAAACGTTTATTTTTCACGTAAGTTCATATATATTTTAAACATAAAATCAAATGTACGTACATATAAAATAGCATTCTGCTACATTCCAAGCTTCTTTTTCCATTTATCTTCCTTTGCGAAATAATCCGAGAATAACATATTTTTATTGTATCGATCATTTATACCTTTCTGGGATTATTTTATTTTCGGAATCTGAACATAATTTCTCTAGTTGTCGAGAGAGACATTTGAAATGATATAATGGATCAAGTAAATATAAAAATAGATCCATTAACTGCACTGTTGTTATATCCAAAATCAATATTGAATCTGAAAAATCGACTTGTCGATCAATTTTACTACTACATTCTACAAATATAAAAATAATAATTAGCATGATAATAATAAATAAATCTAATTAAATACACATTAAAAAACAATTTAATATATCTACCTGCAATTATTACTGTCTTGTGTGAAAACAAGTATATATATATATATATATATATATATATATATATATATATATATATATATATATAATATATAAATGTATATGTAAATGAGTGTATGTACGTACGTACGTACATTTTTTTTTTGTGAACTAAACAGAAATTAATGACCTGTTTCCATAATATTATCCAAAAAACATACAGTTTCACTTTAAACATTAGACAGGGGGGTACAGGCAATGTTTTTTATGTACAAGGTTTTTGGAATGATTCATTTTGCAATTACGTTTTTGTTAACAAACTTAGATGCACATCGTTGTACAAAGGTCGAATTGAATACAAACTGAATGAACAACTTCCTGATTAAGAACTAAACGAGCGCGTTTCATAAATATGTATTGTACCGTACGTACGTGCGGACTCACACACACAAATGTCATTTATTAATGCACGTTTATGCGTAAACGGCCTTTCGCAAATATGTATTATTTAATTATTGTCGACGGCGTTTTTGCACATCGATCTAAACGATGTGGAAACAATAGATTGTACGTTATCATAGGTCATCGGTTTGTTAATTGCTATAGTGAGAGTGATTAGTTTTGTATGAATTGGAATTAATCGATATGCGGTTCTTTGCACACATCTGATTGATTTCATATTATAACTTGTTACCGAACAGACATTTCTATTAAAGTCCATTCAAATATATATATATGTAATATTTTTTTTTCAATCAATAATGTATATTATATTTAAATATGCTAAACCGTAAAGGAAATGGAATTGAATTAACATCTTTTTTTATGAACTCGTGCTAAACAAAACAAATTAACATTGATTATTATAATGATGTGTATGAAGGACGTCCGTAATTTACATTCATCTGCAAGTTAGTATAAATTCTACTTTTAAGTACGTTTTTTTTTTAAAAAAAAAAAAAATATTTAAGGTTGTAATCATTGAAAACTGGTCGAATAGGTTGTAGTACGCTCTGCTCATACGAAATCGGTTTCACTGAACGTAAATTTATATTAAAAAAACATATAGACAAAATTGCACTTTAAATCGCATTTCTATTTGTATATGATAATTGAATATCATAGTATATTTAATAAAAATATTCTTAAGTATCTTTCTTTCAACTCTCTCTTTTCTATAGTAGTCTAATGCGAAAAAAGAAATTATGTCAGTGTAGTTTACTAGTTAAAAAAATTACCAATGGATCAATTCGACAATGTTTTTTTAAAAAATATAAAACAATTTAAGTTAATAATTATAGATATTATCTACTTTTATATGTTTGAAACTTTTAATAAATAGCAATATTAATAAGAATTTACTGTTCGTTAAAACATACTTATAAAGTAATTATTGTTGTAAAACAGTGCGTTTTATATTCTATTAATTTTTATGAAACTGTCATTTTCGATCGTTTAAACATGGCATAATCTATCTATCTATCTATCTATTTATATATATATATATATATATATATATATATATATATAATGTGTGTGTGTGTGTGTGAAGCATAGCAGTTACAAAGTTACAACAGGTGCAGTAATTATTTCTTTTGACTAAATTATATTTTCATAGAACGGAGGACACTTTTAATCTGTTCCGTTTCGTAAAAAAAAGTCAGACAGACTACATTATTTTTTTAAAAAAAAAATATTTGTCTAATGTATTCGGAACTATTTTTGCTCTTCTTATATAATTTACTTTTTCGAATGCGCGTTAAAAAGATTGAATCGTTTATCTTAATGTCAAAAGTTGTTCTTTTTTCAATAGGATTATTTTTAACTAGAAGATCCATTCAGAACTCACTCGTGAAGAACATTTCGTCTCTAATATTTGTTCACTACTAATTGTTTCTAGCACAGATCTAATAATAGTATTCTAGATAAGTACG
Source organism: Neoneuromus ignobilis (assembly GCA_029203775.1). Lineage (NCBI taxonomy): Eukaryota > Metazoa > Arthropoda > Insecta > Megaloptera > Corydalidae > Neoneuromus > Neoneuromus ignobilis. Next base: position 28,182,844 of record CP092096.1, read on the forward strand.
TATAAAACATCATCGAATCAAATATATTATTTATTATCAGTATTTTAATAATGTGATTATTTCGTTTTTTTTATATAAGCTCTTGATTCATGTATTATTTTTCAGTATATGTATGTATATATTTGAAAAGATCTGTACATCTTAAATATAAATAAAATGTAACAACTACCAAGTGAATTGATTAAATATGTATGTACAGTGTACAATTTAAAGACCATAGCTAATATATTGTGTACGAAGTAGGAGAACGTCAAGTTATAATATTCATATTGATGTATGAAAGACCGTACTGAATAGGATTTTTGTTCATTGCTGCAGTACAATAACGCTCTGCACAAAGTCGATTAACAATTAATTGTTTCCCCATTGTTTAGTTATTTACGTGTGTTTATTTCCAACTATACGTTATGTTTATATTGAAAGAGAGTAAATAAACGTTTGGTTCCGAGTTGATTCCCGACCAAGTAGACGCGGAGACCACCGAACCGTGTTTTCTTCGCACGCTTTTCCGAGACAACTCTCGTTTCGAACACATCTCTTTCCAGGTATGCATTCGTCGATACGAAAAGCGTGTAAATATTCAAGACCGTGCGATTTGTCACATGCACACGACGGACGATGATCGAGCTCGAACGCACCGTCATCATCACCACCACCACCACGTACGGAAGTAATCGTCGCTAATTAGTCGAAGGCGCTGCTGTGTATGTTAAACGGACGTTTTAATATAATTTAAATGAAATTTAGCACGTGCGATTATATTCGGTGCGCCAATTATTGCAATAGACGAATGTGTAACGAACAGCGATCGTTTTACGTAACATAATAATGAAATTAACGAACGTGACGGACCTCTGTGCAACGACATTCGACAAAAACCACGCCACGATATGAATTACAAATATTATATATGCATATATGAATATATTTCTTGTGTTAATATGAATGAACAATAGTGTTGTTAAACATTGCTGTGTCATATTTTGCCAAGTCTAGCACCATCAAGTGGGCCTTTGGAGGCTATTTAGCAATGTAAGTATCCATATTTGGGATCGTTGATCTTAGATTTGTATATTCGCCGGTACGTGTTTATTCAGATTATACGTTTACATATTGTTGTATCTGTGAAACGCACATTCATTACAACAGGCATTGTTATTTAACGTTGCCGGTTGGGTTTAATCGAAAAGTCTACATTGCCATTATTATTCATAAATAAATATTTGTTGTTTTTTTTTTTTTAAAAAAATAATTTCATCTTTTCATTATACTGACATTAATCATTTTCTCTAGAAAAATTACACACAGATAGAAATCAATAGAAAATACGTCACAATGTATACAGATAGTTTATTTCCACGATTATTATTAGAAAATAGAATTGATATATTTAATGTGAAATGAAACACACTCGTAGAAAGTACAGATACAGATCTCAATTTCAATCTGGATGCTTTCTCTGTTGTATGTTGGCAAGAGAACCGTATAAGGTTAATAATATAACATATGTATGTTATACTCTTTGATTGCGATCGGTCAAGTAATAGTTATTCATTGATCGAGCGATCGAATTAAAAAAAAAATAACATTTCATATACATATATATATAAAAATAAAATATCACATATACATTTTGATGTATGAGAAATCAAGTCGAGCCGTTCGTTCTCGTCATTAATTATTCACAACAATAAATAGTATTCGACGCGATGCGACTTTCCATACGAATCGCCGATCTCGGCACGGACAAGTCTCACGGATTTCGTCCATAATTTATTAATAATTTGACATTGACCCTAAAGTAGTGTATTGGTTTCAGCTATAAGTAAAATATAGGTCGCAGATAGTTTGCGTTGGCGATGTAACGCAGCCAATGAGATGCTGCTAAATCTGGAATGCTCCGAGACATCATCGTTTTCTTAACGACGTCCCGCCGCATCAGGGATTATAATTAAGTTGAATTGCCGAAAAAGGCCATTTAATTTGTAATCCGTAATTTGAATTCAATTCGTTTTATTATTCGAACGAGACTTGTTTATTCGTTTCTATGCAAACGAATTGATCTTTTAATTAAATTACATTTTCGTTATTCACTGTTATAGCGAGCGAATCAGTAATCGCGATTATTTTTCAATCGACGTTTGTTCAGATTAATATCTTATTTTAATTTAATATGTACGAGAAAAAAGACATGTACAAGCGGAGAAAGCATCCATATTGAATAGTTAGAAGAGAAGATACTGTTCGATAATATTTTCACAAAATAGACGAGAATGATGTTTGTATTGAAGTTAACAGACACTGCGATATGAGTAATAATCAATGAGAGAACTTGACTTTATATTTGACATCGAATCCGCGAGAGTAGTAGTAGTAGTATCTTTCTAAAAATATAAATGTATTTTTTATATTTCTTTCTCTCTTTCTCTATGCATGTGTATCGGATTGCATTTTTCTTCCATTATACGATTAGATTGATGCAACTTTCAAGGTCGGTTTCATGTATCGATCGATTTACTTTGTACAGCACAAAGTTCCTCATTCCAATCTCTGATCGAAACATAGTTCATAAAAAGAGTACACTTTTACCTTTGTTATGTTCGATCGCATTCTCTCTATGTGTATAAATGCCGTTTTTTATGGCATGTCAATGTTTTTCTGTAGCAATTTATAATGAACACGTTGTGCCTTTAATAAAATTCATCGATATGTTCATGATTAAAGAACTCGATTAGTGCTTTATATTTCATTACATATGCACGTTGTAATAATAAATATTTGTATTTTGTACCAAGAAAACGAACTGAAAATATGTTTTTATTTTCTGTTCGTAATTTTACAATTAGTAATAAACGTAATCGGGCGAAATAATAAATCGTAATGGACACGAAATGAAATTCAAAATTACGAGTTTAATTTCGGTATTTTTGTAAACTAGTTGCTGTTTTATTTATCGATGTTTATGATTCGGTTTAATTAAAATGCACCGAACAGTGCTTTTATATTTTAACTTAAATACATATATTGAAGTTAAACACATTGTTCGTTTCTTCGAATTATATATTTTTTTAAGTTTTCGTCGTCTTATTGTATCTTGAAATCTTCTGGTTTAAGATTTTAAAATAATCGTTTCTGCAATGATCGGTTTCAGCGAGCGCTTCATCCGATAGCATTTTGATTAGACACTCTTCGTAGACGGAAGTATATCTGAAGTCTATTAATCCATCTAAATGCTAATCAGATGAGTGCACGTGTGTCGAAATTGGCTGTATGAAATTATTCAGAAACAGTCGTACTCTAAAATGGCATAAAGAAAAGTGTTCAAGTTATTTGTTACAATGAAAACGTTTATACACACTTCTAAATTCTATAATTATTAAAACAGAGTCGGGGTGCAGTTACTTCCATCGTTTACACTTACGATTAACTAATATATACGGTAGTCTCGTAAATCCGTGATGTTTTATCTCGTGGTACCGATTATAATATTGTAATGGACTGTAATTTTTATTATTAAGATTCTCAGCGCTGTGTACTTTATTTATCTCTTTACGCTCTTTATTATATCGTATCGTCATTTTACACTCTCATTGTTACACTACTTTATTTACACTATTTTCGCATCGCTGTTAATAACAACGGTTGCCACCGTTACCTATTTATTTATTATTATTGTTGCTATGCAACATATACGGTTATTGTACACTCGTATTCATTCGAATTATTTATGAAAGTATTTATTTTCTAAGGACGAATATATTAATAGTTAGACATTGTACAATGAAATAAATAAAAACGCAAAGTTGCACTACGAAGAATTAATTATTTTCTTTTTTTTTTAAAAAAAAAAATACCATTTCAAATGTGCACGTGTGTGTATATATATAGATATTATTAATATTATTTTTTTAAAAAAGTAAAAAACTTTCTTTAACTCTCGCATTTATTTAAATAAATTTCAATGTTTACATCCGAAGTAAGTTATTTTAGATGCGACCCAACTCGAGCATGACTTACCAATTAAGTTTACTTTTAAAACGATAAAAGAAATAAAGTTCAGTGACATTTGCAATACACTAAAAACTCGTATCGTATGGATGGATGTATATATTAATACAATTACAACTCCTGTTGTTCTTGATTATAATGGCATGCTGAAAAATATTTACAGTTTTTATTTTACGCACATAAAGTGATTTATTAATCGAAAAAAGAACAAGGTCAATTGTTATCTTATTTAATTGTATTAACACTGGTTTAAATTATAAATATATATGTTGCGATAACCTATGATAAAATTTAATGTTATAAGGGATATTTCATGTTTTTGTAATTGAACTCGTTACTCGATGTGGTTTTTTCGAAGTAGAACTGTTGCGGCTAATAATGTAAGTACTTTCGTCAATGTTTCAATATTTTCGACGCGATCGATGAATTGTAATTGAATACTCGTATGTCGTTATTGTACGGTACTTTGAATCGAAATTGATTTGTTTTATGTTCTTGTGCACGAGTCTATATTCTTGTAAAATATATCTGCTGCTCACATTGTTTATATTTTATACAATAATAATAATAATAATGAGTGTTCTTGTATTTCCAATTGTTGTGATATTAAGATATGTTCCAACTATAAATAATATTGCATTCTATAAACGATAGTATCAGTAACTATTCAATTTAAATTTATTCTTTAATTGCAGATAAAACTATTAATTGTGTGTAAATAACACAACCGGACATAATTTAAAGATCAGTATTAGTTAAGTAGATAATGGTGACAATTGAGCGAGAAGTAATTGTACATACATATATTAACATATTTTAACCGTACATTAAATGGGCTTTTGCACACTAGTCAACATGCATACAGTATTCACGGCCATTATCGCTCGTCTCACACCTTCTTATCGGCAAACTCGCCCACCGAAAAAAAAAATAGTTTTTGGGTAAGAGCGTGGTAATGGGCCGTGAATACTGTATGTATGTTGACTAGTGTGCAAAAGCCCAATGTGTATATGTCTGTTTCTATATATATATATATATATATATATATATATATATATATATATATATATATATATATATATATATATATGAACTTTAATTTGTTTTCGATAATTTTTACCTTCATCTGATAGTCTGATGTTTATAAATTCATATATGATAGATGTTTATAATGATAGTCTTGTGTTTATAAATTAAATATACAATAGAGTAATTATGATAGAATAGTATTTTATTTTCCTTGAAAGTCTGTAATTTTCGTTAAACAGCCTTGTTTATGTTCATTTACCAAAATTCTGCTGTAAATATAATTACAAGAGATATAGCGAACAAGTTTGTTAAATAACAATTACGAAAATTAGAGAATTATTATAAAACTTTTTTTTTTTTTTGTTGCATTATCATGAAGTCCGGAGACTATGTTTTCAATTTAATCACCGAAATAATAATAATAATTTCGATCATTACCTTGAAGTATGTTTATTTAGGTGAAAAAACAGAGTGATCGTTTTTTGCTTCCCTCACACTCGTATTATGTTTTTTTACTCCTCTATTAAATGCTATTTTTCATCAGCGAGTAAAATTGTTAATTGCATGTACGTTCATATTTTAGAATTGTTTTCGACGATTTCTTTATTATAATCTGTTATTACAATCTTCTCTAAAATTTCGGATCTCTTACGTCTCTAATTGATAAAAAAGCACTCGTAGAATTAAGTAATATTTTTAAATCTTTATTTCGTTCGCCAAAGTACGTCCTTCAATTGATACTATTGAATCTAGACAAAAGTTGTATGATTACCGGTAGGGAATCAGAATTGTGATTATTTTAAATCAGACATCACGCAATCGATGTGGACATTTCATATACATATTTTTGTTATGTGCAAAATGAACATGTATGTTTATGATGTAGATTAAAACCGTTCCATTTTTTCAATGTGTAAAAAAACAACAACAAACGTTCGGCTATCGAATTCTTCGGACAAGGCGTCACGCAACCTTAAAATATTTTACACACCGACTATGGCGACGTCATTAATGTTGTACGTCACGACACACAGTCGTAGTACAGAAAAGGTCACTACATCCTGTGTGGTAGGTTGTCCGGAAAAGGGATGGTGTCTACTGCAGTGCTATTTACGTACAATATGAATGATGTTTTCGGTCAATAGTTAGTTGTTGTTTGGCATCTCGTTACGAGGCGAACAGACGAATTGAATTATCGTATATCGATATGTCGGACGCGACGATAAGCAGCAGCAGCAGACGTGATATCGAATGAAATACACGGGACTGTTTGTTTTTCATATTCACATTTCTCGAAATGCACAGAATGAAATCATTCGAGAACAATTCAACTTATTTGCGATTTAATTTTATACTACTTTCTATTCCCGCTCCACACACGCACCTTACCCCCAGCGGGTTTTTTCAATCGTAGCGAATATTTTTTTCCATTGTTGAAAAATCGAAATAAAATCATGTAATGACAGTTAAGCTTATATTAATTTTTGAATTTTATCACCATTGTTCGAGATGATTAATTAACATTTTCGTACTCGATCGACGCAAGCACGTTTACAATTTTATCCTATATATTAGTAGTGTATTCCTAATGAATATCTTTAAATGTGCCTGTTGTTTTCAAAATGAAATCACTCAATGATCTTCGAAGTGTTTCTAGTATCTAGTAATGAATGTAGTGGGCCTATTCACACTAGTCGATATTCATACAAGTATTCACGGCGCATTACCGTTCGTCTCACACCCTCTTATCGCAAAAATCCCCCACCTAAAAAAATTAGCTTACCGGAAAGAGGGTATGAGACGAGCGGTAATGCGCCGTGAATACTTGTATGAATGTCGACTGGTGTGGAAAGGCCCGATGGTTCTAAATACAACGATGATGTAAATCGTAGATTGAAACTAAAGAAATCTAATTATTTGAAATGTAAAGACGAAAATAGAAAATATGACTCGAACGACGTTAAACACGACCGTGAATATTATAATTCGAACATTTCATCGAACGCTTTTATTTATATTTCTTTATCACTACTAGAACGGTATTTCAGAATCTCGAAATATTTTAACGAGAAGATGGAGGACTCGGTTTTTTTCAGCCGTCGATTCATGCGTGTTGAATGTTCGTTCTTTTTCTTTTCGTAGGCCTCAAGAAGAACCCGTTGAGATGGTGACGGAATCGCAGCCCGGACCACCGCAACCGGCCAGATTGCGGTGTCCTGCGCCGATTTCCCGTCTCAGAGTTGAGAAAATCGAAGGTGGCTTGATGGTAGCAGGCGTCGTGGTCGCTGCAAATTGTCAGATCGTCTTACCGATATTCGGGTTCCTATTCTTACTGGTCGGATGCGTGTTAACAGGTTAATCTTATTCATTTGAATATGACATTTTTACATGTGTGCGTTTATATATATGTGTATATATATATATATATATATATATATATATATATATATATATATATATATATATATCACTGAAAAAATGGTAGTGTTTGTTGTTGAAATGTTTTCGTTTTGATATCGTGTCGAATTATTCACTTTGATGCAGATTAATCGACACCATACAAATCTATCGTAAACTTTATTCGTTGATACGTATTTCGATGGTCGTATCATTCCATTATAAATAATTATTGAACAATTTTAGAAAATGTTGTGTGGCGTCGGCGTGAGCGAATCGTCGATGTTAAAAAAAAATCAAATTCGTCGAACAACTCTTTTTTTTAAATTTAATAGATTTAGTTATTTATTTACGAGAACGTTCATTATTGACGTCATTATCGATATTATGTTATAAAGTTAAAGTTTTACAGAAGTAATCTCGTCTACAATAGAACGATACACAATCTGACAGTGTTTGTCTGAAGAATAGTATGTTGTATTGAAACGAAAATCCGATTTCAGATTTCACCATACACAATGATGTATTCATCGAAATAAACATATCACTTTATCGCGTTTGTTTGTTTGTTTGTTATTCATGCACACGATAACGCTATTTTAATGTCGATTGTTATTGGAAAAGACTTTGTCGTTATATTTTCTGTATTGTTATCATTAAAAAAACAAAAACAAATATCGTTTACAGGAGAATTGAATATTGCATGTGTGTGTGTGTGTGTGTGTGTACGTGTCTCGTTCATTCGATCGTTTTTGCCGACACGTTCGGCGATGTCGATTTCTAAATGAATTCAATGGTTGTTTTAGCCGCGTCGTATCGCGGGCCCGGCGAAGACGAAGCTCCCGATTCTTACGCGGCTAGGATCGCCTTCACGGGAAACAGTCGCATTCTAGGCCCGGCATGTATCGTAATAGGAATAATAATGCTCGCATTCGGTGTCGTGTTATGTTGGCTTACGAGACGAGCCAGACGCAGTCAACAACGTGTCGGATTCCATTGTCCGTTACATGGAGATTTCTATCCACTCAGTCCTGTCACCGGATCTGGTATTTACATATTTGAATATTGTTTTTATTTTTTATACGCTTCGATCCAGTTCATATAAATATTGACGTTACGATGATTGTTACGAATATTCGATAGAAATATATTTAAAAGGAAAACTTGCTCGCGATAGTCGGAGTTTGAATTATTTGGAATTCGATGAAAAAAAAATAGTATACGTGATTTTTTTTTAATATTTAAACAAATAAATAGAAACGGTAGTCGAATAGAGTCCGTTACGTTTTTTTTTTCTCTCGTACTCTAGTGGCGATCGGAAAAGGCGATCATTCTAATTGGCCTTTATGCTGGAAACGAAGCGGCGCCAATCGGCTGGGCGCCGTGCACGCGGCCCCGCCGCAGTGTCCGCACAGCCAGTTGTCGAGCACTCGCAGCTCGTTGTCGAGTTCGCCGGTCAGTCCGTGCCCGACGCCGTTGCCGTTTTTGGTGAATTCCGGTTCGGCCAGGTATGTAATAAATAAGTATGTCCTCGCTGTCTCGTACCGTGTCGGCAGTCACGGCTGATCTGGTTCGTTATCGATCGTTTCAGCGGTCTGGTACCGTTGTCGGGATCTCAATTATCGCCGGATCAAACTTTCGGATCTATTCGGTCGTTGTCAGTGAGCCGAGAAGTCGCGAGTTTTCCGTTATCGCGGACGCCGACGCCTCCTCCGGCCGTCATCAATGCAAACAGGTAACGGATAAAAATCGCGTACGTGCGTGTGTGCGTATGTATATGTCTCTTCTCTGTCATAATAACCGATATCGTTTCTGTTACGCTAGATACGTTAGCCCACCGCTTTCTCCTGCCTCTGAAGTACAGACGGTTCAAAACAACACCGTCGTAGCGAATGTGACGAGCGTGCAACAACAGCAAAGAGCTCCACGGAAATCGGTTTCGATAGTCTTACCGGACGAAGAGAAGGGGTGACCGTCTGTATCGCTCATACAGTTTTAGATTTTTGCAGTACACGACTTTGTTTTTAAGTATTTATTTACGTTGATGAAATAATAATAACGATATACGAATTAAATGTTTGATTTTGACGGCGCGACAAGTTTCTATGCGAATAGATTTTGAATGCTGTTTGATATTTATAAAAAAGACACTTATACTTTCCACTCTATAAAGTTAACAGATAAGTTTCAGTTTACGAACGATCATTGGATTTGTTTGAATCCGAAAGGATTAGTTAACAATGAAATATTCACTTGGGAGTAGATTTAAGCGAAATGTTTATACTTTTTGAAATTAAGTCGATTCCAGTTAGCAACATCATTTCAAACAACATTATTGTCATATTTTTAATACTTATCAGGTAAAAGTTCATCAGTATCGATGTCATCATTTTCATATTGTATTTTTTGCCCACACATATATACACATATATATATATATATATATATATATATATATATATATATATATATATATACACATATATATACATATACATTCAATAATACGAACAATGTTTTTGTTCTCATTCTTCTTAATATCTTGGATTTGTGAGTATGTTAGTAGTTGATGGTAGCAAAGATTTCAAATTTAATATAATGTCATTGTATACACGTACATACGTTTTCTATCTAAATCTATTCGACTACATTTTTTTCTTCATTATAAATTATGATGTATAGAAGAGAGGTAGTTTGTTTAAAAAAATGACTCGATATGTTATATCGTTCTGTTCAAAGAATTGACATAATTAAATGCATGAATAACTGAACGAGCTTATCGAAAGCCAAAGTTATTATTATCGTATATTTTATTTAGATATTAAGAACCGTTAGGAAGAATACGTATGCCGATCGAGACCTAACGACACGTTTATTTATTTTCGACGTCGAACTGTCCGATGTTTAACGATTACGGATCGTACGGTGCGGTTTGTGTTGTGATCGAGTTCCCGTTTTTTTTTTCAATTTACAAAACGTCGTCGTAGAGATCGCACGCAGTCTCGAGCAGTAGTAGTAGTAGTAGTGTTTTTAACAGGAGAGAATTCGATCGAAAACGTACATAGACCGTCGATACGTTCCGTTCTTATGTTTTTATCGAAGCGTCGTAACGATCTATCGTTATCGTCGTGTTCGTTGTGTCTTCGAGTGTATCGTTCGTTGTTTATTTAGAAATCGACGTAGACCTTTACGATTCGTATTGAAAAATAAAAGTATCGATTATGTTAGAAAAAGACATATTGTACAACTGATGTATGTTGAATCAAGTCCATATAACAAATAGGAAATTGTATATCGATTTAAGTGATATTAATAATATAGTCAATTATTAGGAATTATTATTATTATTCTCATTATTATTATTATTATTAGCGATTATTGATTTTTGAATTTTAAATTGATCTCTGCATATGACAGTTTGATAAAAAAACATATACATGTAAGAGATAATATTTCATAAATTTATATCCACTGACAAAACTACAGTCTGTTAAGGTATTTTCATGCTTGTACAAATCAATCATGATATATGGATACCGGTCATCACACATAAAGAAATCACAGTGTTGTAGTAATATTAAAATGATTATATGAAGTTTAGTCATATATCTTATAATTTAAACAATGTAATATACAATGTATAAAAAGTGGTGTGATAATTTTCCAATTTGGAAAATGGTGCAACATGTAAACGAACCACAATTTAATTTCCATATCAAAATGAGTGTAACTTGTACATGTGTGTGTGTGTGCTTGTGTGTGTATGTCAAGATGTGCATGGGTATTTTTTGTATGTGTGTGTATGTGTATATATATATATATATATCCTGTGTGAGTGTGTATGTATGTATTAGGTCGTGTAATATAAAATGTCCGATTATTATATCGGAAATAATACAAAAATCCATCATTTCATATGGCACGACCTAATATGTATGTGTTTATTTATTTACTCATGCACATGTACACACACAGGCATAACTCTATAATGTACATTAGTACTAGATTTAAAACCAATGGCTCAATTATATGTTTGTCTCATATGTTTGTGTGCTCTTTGTAATAGTGAAATGGTACATGTAAAATATTATTTATTGTTTGGCAGATGTGAAGTTATTATTTTAAGATACTCAGCAGCTGTGTTTATATAGATTTGAATTGTTTGTATTTGTTCAGTGATTGTTAAATATGTTTCATATATACATATTATATATTACATGTAAACTTTTTCATTTTGTATATAGTTATGGCAACATTATCAGATCAAATTAAAACACTACTAATTAGAATCCTCTGTAAATACACAGTGAATGTATAATAATAATTATTATGAATCTAGATACACGACATTTAATGATTTCTTTTTTATTCTTTTCGATATGAATAAATGATATTACATGAATAATGTTCTCTTAAAGTGGACGATGATTTTCTTTTAAGACGAATATAGTTCCGTTTAAACATATTTAACATTTACTGTAAAACAATGATATGTCGATGTAGTTACAAAGAACGTATGTTTAGTTAATGTTAAGAAAATTGTAATATTCGAATTGTGGATTTTACTTCGGTACGATCGATCGAGTACGAAATTCCTTTCGACGAGGAGCGACGTACGTTTTATAAATCTTGTTTTCGTTTTTCAAAGATCGTCGACGTCGCATAGATTTCCCGACAGAGATCGATCGGTTCGTGTACATATGTTCTCTCGTGTGTTCGTTCGTACGTGTGTGTGCGTGAACGTGCGTGCACGTTCACGTCGCTTTACAGACTTATTTTTAATTTTATAAATCTATAATCATGATATATCACCGATAAGGTTTATGGTATTTTACTGGATATTAGTGCCAAGATTTAATTAAGATTTTACAAAATCAAATTTGTTTCGAGGTTAATGTTTCGATCAACTACTGGCTCAAATTACAGAGGTTGGAAAATGTTCGACGGACGTGATTTTTAAAGATCGTCCGTCGATTAAAAAAAGAAAAAGGAAACGAACGCTCGACGGATTCGTTTCGCGTAAAACAAATACGTCTCGAGAATATTTCAATACGTTTCGGTTTCGAGATATCGATGTTATTTCGTTTTATATGAAAACTCGATAACTCGAGAAATTTCGATTTATATTTAAAACTACCTTAATGTGATGTCATCGTTTGAAAAGTTGTTTTTTAAAATTACGTATGGTTTTTCAACCTTTGTGTATGTATCGAGCACGATCGTGTAAAGAATCAGTATTTCAGTAACTACCGACGAAAGAATCGAGTCGATTCGTTTTGTAACTTTCGCTTCTGCGTGTAAATTGTGCGAGTAGAAAAACGTACCGAATATAGTGTAAAAGAAAATCGTAATCGTACGCATATGAAATTGAAATAGTTTGTTGGTAGTTACGTTACTGGAAAAATAATCAGGAATCAATTTAGAGAGATTTAATAATGAAGCTTCATAAAAAATGAGTAAACATTGCCTGTTGATATAATGAAATTGCTCACAAAAATTAAATTTGAATAAAGAAAATTAAAAAACACTCGTTTTTTTATTTAAAAATTGTTTCAATCAACTATTTTTCTATGAATTCTTCAAAACCATATTGTTACGTCTGCAGTATTGTCTCATATTGTTAATAAATACAGATTTAACACTTACATATAATATGTCTTTCATATCTTACTCTTGACATTTTTATTACTATTGTATTTTAGTAAGCCTTAAAACAAATCCATCATATTCAAATAGTATGTCTGATGTAAATTTCTTTTTTCTGCATGTAGTGTGTATGTGTGTGTGTGTGTGTGTGTGTATGTATGTATATATATATATATATATATATATATATATATATATATATATATATATATATATATATATATATATATATATATATGTATATATATATATATATATATATATATATATATATATATATATACACGTATATATCATATATTCATAACAAATATGTAATTTGTTAATATTATTGATATAAAATGTGGAGTGAAATAGATATTTACTAGTTTAAAAAAATTAAAACTTATTTAATTACTTCAGTAGTCAATACCACAGAAATCATTGAATTTATCTTCTGAATATTTTTGAAATTAATATGCATAATTTTATCTTCTAATGAAATTATTCTTACTGAAAAAATAAAACTTAAAAAAGGAGATTTGCCTATTGAAGAAATCATCAATAAATTACAGTAATTTCATACACAAGTATTTTATTAATAGTATACAGAGTTATTTAAAAAATAAATTACAAATAATGTTCAGACCGAATTATGATAATTATTTTTCAGCATTACTAGAACAAAAATTAAATTATTTAAGCAAACGTATTTATCACGTACGCATGAATCTCGACAATAATTCAATAAGAGTCGTCGATACCCACCTTTTGTTGAATGATTTTTCCATAGCCTCCTCTTCCTGCATCGTAGTCGGTTCTGTATTCGTCTCTCACCTGAGAAACAAAATCGAGACGTACGGTCCGTGATTTTTTTTTTAAAAAAACGGACTACTACGAAAGTCAGTGTTTTACCTGTCCGCCGGTTTTTCCACGACCGTACTGCCTGCCTTCGATGAATCCGGCGTCCCAGTCGGTTCTCACGATCCTATCGTCGAGCCGTGTTCCGTTTATGTATCTGGTTTGGTGAAAATTCGATTAGACGAAGCCGGTACACGAATATCACGACTGATAGAACGGTACCTCAGACAGTTTTCGGCATCGGCACGAGTGTAATACTCGACGAAACAAAATCCGCAAGGTGTTTTTTTATACTTATCCAATCCCATTATTATTCTTCTTACATCTCCGCATCTTGAAAATAATTCGTATAACTGCTCCTCTGTCGTATAAAACGACAAGTTTCCAACATAAAGTGTCGACGATAACCTTAGTAAACGATCTTGCTCTGCTCTAGAACCCTGAGGGCGATATAATTTAATTTCAAAACAATATAAACCTAACCTGTTTGTTTACTTTGAAATGTTGATCTCGATAAGAACTCAATTCAACAGACGGTGACGATACACTCGACATTTTCGTTTTAAAACATACTCTTAATAAAATATAAATTTGTGTATATTAATTATTAGTCGAAGCGAGTGTCGATGTATAATAGCTGTCGAATAAAATAATACAAAAATTGCGTCAGCCAGTAAATACAAAACATTTAACCTGTATCGAAATTACTAGTTCAGAGCAATAATCACGATTTGTAAATCAATCGATTCTTTAGTTATATGTATGTATTTTATGTCATAGATAATGAATTGATTCAAAATTATAATTTTTAATATTGATTTTGGCATATAAGATGAAATTTTAATTTATGCAACACTTATCAGTTCATATTAAATGTCGATTGTAAATTTGAATATCATTATTATTTGGCCATTATATTTTAAAATATTAAGAATAATAGTATATATATATTTATATATATATATATATATATATATATAAATATATATATATATATATATATATATATATATATATATATATATATATATAATATAAATAAAATAATATATATATATATATATATATATATATATATATTTATATATATATATATATATATATGTATATATAAAGTACATACACTTTCGTTTATTGGATGGGAGCGTTTTTACCGATTGAATTAGTTATCTACTTTTCATATGTTAATATTTATATGTGATTCCTTTCAATGTTCCATTTTTTTTAGCATTTTTAACTATATATAGGTTAGTAATATTGAAGTTAAACGAAAATAATTGAATATTTAATATTTATGTTCATTAATCAATTAGAAGTAAGGTGTACTACTACTAATGAAAAGTTTTGTTAACATGTTGATATAAATGCTCTAAGACTTATTATAGATATATAAATGTACTTAATAAACTATATTTGATATTGTGTACGAATTATTATAAATGGAAAAAAAATAAAAAGAAGTCATTGACAATGGGACAAACCAAGACGAAGGGAAAATGTAAGTGAAAGCAGTGTGCAATGTTGATTTATGAATAAATTTTAAAAACTTAATTTTGTTGAAGTTCGTAAAAAAAAACCTAATGAGGTAAGAACGACTCGATCGACAGTTTTGTCAAAGCCAAAAGTTTCTATTCGAAAAAATACGAATTTGCCCACTGCAATGAAGAATAAACAACCTAGGAAAATAAAAAATATATCCATTAGGATCACTAATTGTGCAGGTAATAAAATATATAATCGACGAGTGAAAAACTTACATTTTAAATACTCTTTTTAATTATTAAACTTCATTGTAGAAAAAAAATCCAACTATTTTTTGAGAACGAAAGTAATGAAAAACGACGAAAACGTATACATGTGCGATTCGTCGAGTTACAGGACGTTGAGAAGTACGAAAACGTATAGATCCGTATTCGATATCGAAGAGAGTACGCGTACACGAGACGAGTCGAACGATCGTACGAATCGTGTCTCGAGTACGGAAGCGTGTTACGTGAAATTAGAAAAAGTAAGTACGTCTGTAAAAAAAAATCATTCGTTCTTTACGTACGGACGTGTCGTCGAGTACGTACCGATATCGAATCGGTTAAAAATCGAAATTGTTCCAGTTTCTTGTCGTGTGCGGAAACGACGAAAGCGACGTAAAAACCGTCGTGAGTACGAACGACGACGCCGTGACGTCTAGGGACGAAACGCTCGTGAAAGAAATCGAAAATTCAGAATCGAACATCGCTAGCGACGGAATACGAGAAGAAAGTTCAGAGACGTCCTCCGAACCGTTCGAAACCGTCGAAGTCTACCCGCAGACACGAAACGCCGGGCGACGACTCGTCCGTAAGATATCCGAAGACGGGAACGTCGGAAACGGAGAGAAAAAATCACGCGATCGTCGAAAAAACGACCGCGCGGATCCGTTCGATAAAAATCTTTCGAAAATAACTTCTTCCGATATTATATTCGACGGAAGATCGTCGTCGTCTGAAAACCAGATATTCGGTCCGAGTACGAACTGCGAAAGCGACGCTTCGACGGATGTCCGAGTTCAAAAAAAACGTATCATTGAACTCGATATTCTCGATACCGAAACGGAAGTGAATAATAGTGATTTGATTTCAAATAGTGATTTAATTAAGAACGACATCGTGTATGTCGGTAGTGTTCGAAATGATAATAATTCATTACCTATAGTAGATAACGACAGAGACATAAACAGTAATTTATCAGGAAATAATTCAAATAACTCATTAGGTTTAAGTTTTCAATTACCTGCGACGATAATTAAGCGTCCTCCTACTAGAATAAAAACAAAACCTAAAATCGTGAGTAAAAAGTCAAGACTAGAAAACCATGAAGACGTAATAGATCTATATGATGAAACAGTTTTATGGTAAGTGAATATTTTTGTTGTTTCTGGCCACATTTGTGTTGATATACTGATGGTCTTCTTTTCCAAATATATTATTTAAATATTTTTTTTTTTAAATATTACTGTAGTAATGAATCTATGATTTCACATTGTACTATAGAATTATTCATTATTACAATAAGGTAGATGTGAATTGATCTAAATTTTTATTAAACTTTTTCAAAAAATTTTCATCAGAGGAGAAATTTAATAATTAAATTAACATATTTTTTTTTTTTTTGGAAAATATATTTAAATGTACTGTCATTTATTTAACTTGTCTTTTTTATGTACATATATACATACATATGTATATATATATATATATATATATATAAATAAATAAATAAATAAATGCCACGGGGCTCAACCCCCCTGCTCGCTATTCTTGTCGACCATTGAGGAAGATATGCTATCCTTTACTCATTTCTTTTGCTTCCCCTGTAATATTTGTAAAGAGAAAGATATGTACACACACACACATACATATTGATAAGTAACAAAACTAATCTACATTCAATTTTAAAAATAGTATTGACTATTTGTAAAATTGATGAAATGACATAATTTGATTTTAATTAATCAGGAATGAAAGCAAAACGTGTTTAGAAGTAAATTCAACCGATAATACAGAGCTTAAAGATAAACAAGTTCATTGTGAACTAGACAATCCGGTCGATATGAAACATAACGACGAACACGAAGAGAATACGGTGATTCATATCGGATCAAATATAAGTGAAATAAATAACGAGCTTTCGGAAAAAACCGATCGTGTCGTAGTCGACGAAAAATCGCCGAGCGAAAACGTGCCTTCGTCGAATTCGGATTCAAAAATTAATATTTTATCGTTGACGGAAACATTTACCGAAGCGAATTTGAAAACAACGCGTTCCTATGATATTTTTCATGAATTCGAAACAATGTGCTATTATACTTTGAGACTTGGAAAATGTAAAATCAGAAACGTATGTTCTTCTAATCACAATATACCTCTAGATCTAAAAGATAGACTCGAGGCCATGAACGAAGAGACTCTTTTGAAATTTTACGATAGATATGTAAAAAAGTACAAGTTTTTCTTCGAGTACGTGTTTAAAATTATCGTCGAATGCTTTTCCAAGCGGAACAGTTTCAAACAACTGTTTCGAATGGTAAACGACGTCAGAGAACTGAACATGAACAACAATAACGATAATATCAATTATACGGATCGGATTTTAATAGCTCTTATAATCATATTGAGAGATATACGAGTCGTGATCGACAAAATGTTCGAATTGTACGAAAAGCCGGATTTAAATGTCGTCGATCTGCTGCTCGAACCGCTATTGCAATTGGGCTCGTACGAAAGCAACTGGTTCTATATTAAGAAAATATGCAGAGTGAAAGATTACGAAATGGATATAAGACATATCGAAAAAATTTTTCGAGATTGCTGCAAGAAAGACGAGCCTTCGAGATGTCACGTCTATAACGTTTACTACGATGTCGTGAACCGTATGGCCGACATTAATTTAGCGAAGATTTCGACGGACGCCGTTAATGATTTTTTAAACGTTTTGAAGCGTGTTTATTTGTACGAAGAATTCAATCTGTTACAAAGGAAAATCAAGAGCACGCCGCTCCCGCAATTCGTTAAAACGAACAAGACGCCGGCGAGCGTACCGCCGCGCGTTCGAATGCCCGGAAACGACGCGAATCTCGTCGACTTCAATTCACCGGATCCCAGTCGAACGGATATGAACGCGTGCGAAAAGATCGATCCGATTTTCAGCCGCATCTCGTCGAATCCGAACGAATGCAACGGTCGTTCTTCAACGGGCGCTTTCAATACATCTAGCCATAGGGTCCCTTCTCTGCTAGAACTGAATATTTATATCGGCGAAAGAAACAAACCCACGAAGCTGAATTGTATTCGGAGCGCCGGCGACGCGTGCTTCGACGGCAAATCGAACGTCATCGAGATCAACGTAAACGACGAGAAAGAAACTTGTAGCTCTATCGTCGAAGCATTGTTACTAGGCGATAGAAAGCTGATATACAGAACTTTAAAGAGATACGATAATTTAGACGAAAAAACGTCGAGAAATATAGTTCAGCAGTTAATAGAAAGTAAAACCGAATTAAATGACATTTTACATCTGCTGTTGACAACTTCAGGTAAACTATGCAACGAATTGTCCAATATGTTTTCACATCTGTACAGCTATAGTTTTCGTTCGTGTGTTTGTTGTTTGCAGGAAAAAAGAAACAACTGGAGAATATCACATACATTTTAGGTTTATACTTGTTGATGATGTACATATCACAGAAGGAAAGTAATAAAGCGTATAGAATCTTTAAACAGATTTATTACAGTTGCGAACTGAATTTTCTATCAGCAAAGGTATGTATGTAAAACCGAATTGAAATAAATATCGCACAATTGTAAATCATTTGCAGATGTTGGAGTTTTCATTTTCGATTATCGAGCGTTACTTGATGAGTTGTAAATTGTTAGTTGAATTTGAAGATTTCGAAACTGCTCATTGCATTTTAAAAACGAAAGGTAGTGAAATCTACTTTTATATATATATATATATATATATATATATATATATATATATATATATATATAATTTTTTTTAATAGGTTTTTTATTAGAGCAACATCAGTGGGCTATTAAAAGTGAATTAAAATCAGATTTGACATTACGAAATAACACAGTTGATCAATTTATAGATTCTGTAATTTATAAGAATATACATTTTGCTATTTCCATATTTAAAGAATTTTCAGACAATATTAAAATAGGTGTAAAATATGACTTAGGTACGTTGTAAAATTACATACATTATAAAAAAGATTATATATACATACACACACACACACAATACATATTTATATATTTCTTTTAGATATGACATCATTTACTAATAAGTTAGTAGTAAGTATATTGGATAGGGATCTTCAACAAGAAAAAACGATAAATAAGTTCCTAATAAAACACATTGCAGTCAATCTATTGAATTCATTGACTTTGAGGGCACTTTTTATAAGCATATTTTCGAAAAACAAAACGTCGAAAGATGATTTCTACAAGTACTGTGTTTCGCGTTCGATTTATCCTGTGAAAACAGTAAGTGAAAACCATTTAGTGTGGCTTTGTTGTCGAGTGAAGAGAACGCCTCCTGTTTTACATAAAAACGAAAAACTTTAATATTACAGCCACCAAATTCACGAATTGAAATTCCGAGCGATTTACATACCGAAGAAATACGGCATATAGTCGGCGATGTTTTTCGTTCGTCTGTGAAGAACGTGAAATTAAAATTCGAATTTCACATAGTCGAGAGCCGTGCCGACGACTCATTAAAAGCCGTAGCCGTGCCGAAAATATTAAGTACGGTTGATAAATCCGTGATGGCGGCGAAAGAACGTCTAATCAGCGTGTTAATAAAAAACAAGGACTATTTTATAAATAACGAATTATCAACAGATGATAATGTTGTTTTAGAATGTAATGGAGATATGTAAAAAAAGAATCAATTATTTTATAACACAAAAAAATACAATGTTATTGTACATTTTTCATAATCCCATCCCTTTGCACACACACACACGTAAATTTTTATGCAAGTTTACACTTTAATCTTTATATATTATAGATTATAAGATGCCAATATATACAGAAGCTGAAAATGTACATTTTATCAACTGGCAGAATCAGCAACTGGATCAATGAAATTTATGCCCTTTTTGATAAGTGAAAATAAATTTGATATTTTTTTCTCACTTACTGTATGATTTTTTTAATGTTGTTTCGTCCATTAATAATTCACTGTCGTATTATCATGTACCAAAACAATCTACAATCGTATTCCAAGAATTCAATAATGATGCGAACGAAATTCAATAGTCAATGTTGATAAATATAAAATAACAACAATCCCTTTGATCGAATAACGACTTTCTGTTAAGTGCACGTATACTAAAAGCGATATTGTTTGTTTATTTTCAATTTTAAATAGGTTGTATTTTTTTAAATTTTAATTGTTGCCAGTCGATCGTGCTAAATATAATCTATTGAGTTAGATTCAATGCATTTATATTACATGTTACGACAACGTGCTCTCGGTCACTTATAATTTTTGTTTAAAATTAAAGTTTACGAATATTTAAAATTAAATGTTATTTTTTTACCGTGGCATGCGATTTTAAAACGGTACATGGAAATTAATTTGTACGGTGTTTCAGTGATGTTGTGTGACAAGTAATAATAAAATAAACGTGTGTACACAGGTAGGTAAGTAATGAACATGAGATTATCGACGGTAATGTTTTCGTGTAATTTTGTTCTGTTCGTTTAAGTGGTTGTATATTTTTTTGTAGTCTACGTTACAAATAAATTTAATGATAAATAAAAAAAGAAAACTGAAGAATTTAAACATATATTTAAAAGACTACGTTGCGATCAAATTATTGAAATCCAACGACGACAATTTTAGTACGAATGTAAATTATATATTTAACATGAACGACACTCGATTAAATGAAAACTTTGAAGAATCCTCGATGGATGCGGAATGTTTAGACAATATAATGCAATTGACAGATAGTCGTTCGAATGAGTATTTAGTGAACAGCATGTTCAACAAATCAATATTTAATATAGACGAAACCGACGATCTTATAGCTAATGAATGTAGTGTAGAAGAGACCATCTCTTGTAATTTAACATCACTCGATTTGGATATTAATTTCGACAGTATCGAAGAAAATTTCAATTGCTTACAAGATATTAACGAAACATATGATCTTTTCGAACAACTTTACGGTTCGTATGTCTCGAAATATTGCGAAAATTTCAAATTTGAAAAATATAAATTTAGCCCCATTAATTGAAATTAGCTCGATAGTGCAGTATTTAATTCAATTTGTTTTCTATGTTATTGCATGTCGTATTGTTTTTTTTTTATTTGAAAAAAGTTTCAAAAGTCGATTTATTCATTATTATATTTAATAATCAGTTGGCGATTGTAGCAAATGTTCACATAATTAATAAACATATATATATATGTAATGTGTGTGTGTGTGTGTATATTTCAGATCAGGACGTTGAAAATAAATTTTACGGCGTAGAAAAAAATAACGTGGTCGATTTTTGTAGCCACGCTCAGATGTTTGCAAAAAACATTGAAGTTGATAGATTCACGATTGCGAATGTAACGTTGAACACGTCGCAGCAGCAGTGTCTGTGTACCGTAAAAAAGGACGAAGAAAATAATATTGGAAAAAATGTAAATGAAAGTAGTTTAAATATTCCCATTAGACGTGATTATGAAGACAAACGTATTTTTGTAAATGTTAATCCATTTAATTCAGATCGTGCAAAAAACGACGTTGCTTTCTTCCAAAGTGAAAGTAACTCTGGCCAAAAAATAAACAGAAACGATAGCAAGAACAACATTTGCTACGATAAAATAGAACATTTCTTAAAGCAACAGTCTCCAGTTAATGTGGCAGAAAATGCAATAGTGTCCGACTTGAGTCAGTATTTAGATTTCAAAGGAGTGCTATTAGGCATGGACGAACAAAATATAATAAATAATGATGCTGCGAATAGTAGAAAACCGTATGCAAGTAAATGTACTGCGATTAAAACGAATAGATTGCACGATCGTAGAAACGACGCACAATCGAAAAAAAGCCCCTGTATACATGAAATGTCGACGTATGGAGATAATTTGAACCGGATAAAGAATGTAAAAGAAGACGATTCGTATCGTACTGCGAGTCGAATTAATTTGAGACGTACGAATTTTATCGAGAGAAATTGTAATGTTAAGAAAGTCAGGTTTAAGAGAACGATCACTGATAGTCGCACGAAGAACAAGATAAAAAATAACCGCAATATATTCGATTACGAATTACGGAAAGTCACATCTTTCGATCGTTTATTTCACGACAAATGCATCGTTTCCAATTACGACGTGCTACACAGTTTCAATGACGATAATCGACGGTGTGACTTTTCGCCAAAAGAACTTCTCAAGGAAAACAATAGTAAAGAAAACGATCGAGGTGTACGATCGGGAATCGGAGAGTTGTCGAAAAATCAACGTAGCGATAGCATTGAATCGCTACAAAAATCTTTTCGATTTCGTCCGAGACAGGACAGTGCCGATACGAGTACAGTTTCAGATTTTGTTGCCTACGATCAGTTACGAACAGATAGTAATCTGTTCTATTTTGAAAGCGAAAAGAGCGACGATGATATGAAATCGACATCGTTGAATGGGACAGCAAGTAACGATTATAACAGGACGACGACGACGGCGTGCAGTTCGGAACGTTGTGACGATGACGGCGATCGCAATTGTCCAGATAAAGCAGACGACGGTGGTAATTTAAGAACAGGTAAACGAAAATCAGAATCGGAAAACGGCGACACGTCGTCCTCTTGTCATTCGTCTCGACGTTCAGAGATTTTTCGCGACGAACGTGAAGAAAGAAACGAACCCGTTTTTGACGATAAGTCAATAGAACGACACGATGGACATTTAGTATTTAAGTTACCGACGGCGGAAATCAAACGACCTCCCACGAGATTGAAATCAAAAATCGAAACCGAGCAGATATGTAGTAGTTGTTCGTGTAATTCCGGCGATTGTAACAATTCAGAAGGGTCATATGTTCACGAACACAATCGTACCGACGCGAAGGATGACGCTATATCTTTATTTGCAGAAACAAATATATGGTATTTTTTCGTGTTTATTTTATAACCGACTAAATTTCATATCACCGAAACTGACTAAACGTTTATTATTATTATTATTATTATTAATTTCGATTGATAAGTTTTGTTCGATCGTAATTTTTAACTGTTTTTTTTTCTTTCTTTCTGTATTAGGCATGGTACTTCGTTCAATCAAACGACCGACGATGACATAGAAGTTGACAATAGAGTCTTTTATGCCGATCATGTTTCAGAAGATGTATTCACTACATCGTCTGAATTAAGCTCATCCTTGTGTAGTTTTACTCGGACATTATTTTCAGATAAATTTAATGGTGGCGACGACGTGTTACCTTTCAACCGACAGTCGTTAGAACTAGTCGAACAAGAGTCAACGTTAACCAATAAAAACAGTATCGACAATAATGATTGTTTATATAGCGACGCATTATTTTTCTCGGATGGAAAAAAAATATGCACGGAGACTACTCGTGCGATCGACGTCGCACTAGACGAAATTAAAAACGGGTCTCGGATGCCTGCGACGGCGACGTCGTCGGCATCGTCGTCGTTGTCACGAAATTTAAATCGCCCGTTAGTCGACGGCAACGAATCGGCCGTAAAAAACACAAACGATCCGGACGATCGAAACGGCACCGCCGATCAAACGAAACAGTCGTGTTCGTTCTCTGCACAAGGTCCGTTTCAAGGAGTTGTCAATTCGGAGTCGTCTTCGTTACGGGCGTGCGACTCTTTGAAAATCCATTCGAACGGATTGGAGAAACAATGTTCGAACGATTTCGCTAAATCGTTGATGTTCGTGTGTTTACATTTCTTAAAATTCGGCAGCTGTAGATCGAAGGACACTTGCGTTTATATACATCAGATGCCGTTCGATTTAGAGAACATACTGAGAGCGCTGAGCCACGACGACCTACTGAATTCGTACGACACGATCATACGAAAAAATAAATTTCTGTTCAAGAACACGTTTCCGTGGGTCGTGAAGAATTTCAGCGAGTTCAACGATCGAGACCGATTGTTCGGCATGGCTAAAGAAGTTCAAGAGATGAATATCGACGGTGACAAATTGATTTATTTCAACTGTATAGTCGACGCTCTCACGGACACGTTTATGGAAGTACGTGCGGCGATCGAGAAACTCCTCGAATTGTTCGGAGAATCCGATTTGAACATCGTCGACATATTGTTCGAGTTGGTTTTGCGCGAGGGATATTTCGAAAACAATTGGCCTCTCGTAAAAACGTTGTCCCGCGTACGTGACTACGAAATCGATGTACGGCACGTGGAGCTGATTCTGAAGGACTGTTGCGACAGAACGAAACCGAGAAAGTACCACATTCACAACGTGTATCACGATATTGTCGAGAGAGTCGCGAACGTAGAGTTATGGAAAATTTCGTCGGACGTCGTGAACAGATTTATGGGTGTTTTGAAAAGCGTCGAACTGAACGACGAACTGTCGTCGTTCAAATGTAAATTGTCGAATAGCAATACGACACGATATAACGACAACAGTAATCCGCTAGCAATGTCGTCTGACGTTCGTTCTGCGATCGATCCAGAGAAACAACGATTCGATCGCGAATTAATTTCGAATAACGACAGTCATTCGATTTTAAGCTCGTCCGCCGATTCATTCGATTCGAAGTTTGTTTCGGTTCGAGTTCTCCCTTTGGACGAATCTAGCACTTCGTGCACGCCCGATACTGCTGTTGCAAATGAACCGACCTCTCCGTCCGGCACAAATGTCGTTCTCGATAAACGTTCAGCGAACTTACCGTCATCTTTTAATCCGTTCAACAGACGAAACCGTGTCCCTGCAAACGAAAGCAGTGAACTAATGCAGCGCATACAGAACTTGCACGACTCTCTGCAAAACGGAAACATGGATTCGATCGCGAGTGTTTTGAAAAATTTCGAAACGATGTACGAAACGACGAAGACGTCAATTACGATTCAGCTATCTGAAAGCAAATTAAATAAAGTACTTTTTAATAACATGTACACTTTCGCAGGTACCGAATACGTGTTTATATTTATCTGTATGCTCGTCATCTTTGATTTTATATTTCCAGATCACGACTCGAAACTGTTCAGACTGATACGGGACGTTTTCAACCGCTTAGGATTATATTTGTTGATGAGTTACTTAACGGCGCAACAAGTCTCGGAAGCGTACGATATTTTCAAAAAGATGTACTCCAAATGTAAATTCGCTTTTCTATCTGCCAAGGTATGAACTATCCATCTATTATCGCAAATATTGATATAAAACGATAAAACATACTTTTCAGATCACATACATATGTCTAAATTTATAATCGTTTATTTCCAGTTGCTAGAATTTAAATATACGATACCGAAAAGATATCTCATGTGTTGCGATTTATTAATGCGATTTTCCAAATACGAAATGGCTTTTGATCTTTTGATCTCTAATGGTACGACATGTTTGGTTCTAAGCTTTTTCATTCAATACATTATATATATATATATATATATATATAAAGCATTTATATTGCAGGCCTTCTATTATATCATAATCGATGGAATTTCAAGTATATTATACAGCCAGATGTCGAATTAAGAAATGTTATATTTCATAAATTTATGAACAGAATTATAAATGAAGATATAACATTTGCCCTTAAAGTGTTCAAAACACTCAGTTCAGACATACAATTTTCAGTCGGTATGAATTGTAGTGTAATAATTGTTATTGAAATTGAATATTTCTTTCGTATTCTTATTTTCTATGTACATAAATATATTACAGATGTATATTCTCACTGCAACGGTTTGTTCAAAAACGCTCTCGACAATAATTTAAATGAAGATGTTATCCAGTTGGCAAAGATGTTTGTGCAAAAGAGATTTATTCCTTTGGCACCGTCGATTATGCGAGCTGTTTTTGTAATTTTCTCTCAGAATAGTAATTCGGAAGAAACAATGTCATTTTATTGCCATTGCACGGTCTTTAACATTTTTCCAAAATATACTGTACGTACACAAATTGTTTTTAATATGTATCGTTGTTGTCGTTTTATTTTATTATAAAATACAGACGATCTTTTATTTTAGTGGAAACATCATCAGTTAATTATTTATACCGATTTACATATTGAAGAGATACGAGCCATTGTCAATTATTACTTGATGTCGGTAAAAAAATACGTGGACAAAAATGTAAAAATTATAATTACTCACAAAATGAGACACCATTCAAACAATAATCCGATAGTGCCGAGACTTTTACAAATGATTGATAAAACGATATTCGGCACAAAACAACGTGTGATCAGCGTATTTAATTCTTTAAAACCAAACATAAACCTAATAGAAGATCTCAAGTTCGATTCTGTACTTACTTTGAAAAGCAGTGAAATCAATAGATATTTACCGGAGAAAATGCTAATTGACAAAAATAAATTACAAATCTATTAGTATATGTATAAACTACAGAATCGTAGGTACATATATAAATATATATATATATATATATATATATATACATTTATGTATATATATATATATATATATATATATATATATATATATATATATATATATATATATATATATATATATATAAATATATATATATATATATATATATATACATTTATGTATATTCTTATCGGGTTTCTTAGTTTCGTATGCCGATTGTATTACGTGTAAAAATCTGTAGAAAAGAAACACTGTTTATACAATCATTATTTATTTTATTAGTGGACGTGTCGAATTATAAAACGCAAACATTTTTTTTTTATGATTGATATATTTAATACGTCATAATATTTACATACAGAAGTAATTCACTCTACATACGAGGGTCGTTTAATAAGTATGGTAAATTTATTTATTGTTTAATTTATTTTTTTCAATTTAGTTTGTCTTACTTTTTTACCATACTTATCAAACGATCCCCTCGTAAGTTACTTGTAATCATTTTCAATGTACTATAAGTGTATTGTTTCATATTTAACATAAGTTTTATTTATAATATTTTCAGCGTTTGAAACTGCATCGTGGATCGTTGGAAAAAAGTATAAATCATTTTCAATATGTTCACATTTGTAGCATTTTTTTATCATTTCATAAATAGCACCTAAAACAAACATACGTACGTGCCGTATATAATTAATATTCGTGGAGTAATAAATCTATGTGTAAATATTTTTTCAACACTCTAGTCCATCTTCATCTCTACATATGATCTGCATCTGTATGCATGAAGCTTACCTGAACATCCGGATATGTACAGTGTAATATCTATTTTTTTATAATTGTCAATTAAATTTCTAATCGTTTTAACACCAGACGGATCGATGTAATTCAGTGCAGTGAAATCCAATATAATAAATTTGATATCGATTTTTGGTTGAACTGTCGGCCAGTTTAAATCAATTACATCGATTTCTTTGATTAAATGACTTACACTTCCGTTTTTGTTTTCAGTCTGAAATCATTCAATAAATTGAATAAATGTTATTGTTGTTTTTTAAAAAAAATCCTATTTAAATGTCTTCATTATTTAAAAATTGAAAAAGTCATTTCTAAAAATTTTATCTTTTACAATCGTCGATATAAAAATGTATACGATCTGATGTTTATATATTTACCTTTACTTCTTTCTTAATCATTTTTTTTCTTTTCGCCAATTCCTTTTCTGGATTTATCTGGACTAATCTATATACTTCGTTTCTGAAATGTGATTTTAAAGCGAAATTTAAACCACCGCAATAATGAAATATTTTCATTCCCGGTAGTTCTGTAGTCTGTAATTTGGAACAGAAAAATGTAATTCATTCATTATTTTGTATGAAAAAGATTAATTAATTAATTTATATCATGCAATTGTAAACAGAATTGTATATGTTTGTAAACGAGTATAGTTTTTTATGAAAAATGTTCAATTAAAAAAGTTTCTTTTTTAATATTTTCCAAATCCTAGACCTGAACATTTCCTATAGGTTTTTAATTCGAAAAATAAATACTTATGCATATACATATGTATATTGAAAAGTATCTTTCCCGAATACATTAATGTTCGGAATTATTTGCATCGAATTATTTAGAAAGAACGAATTTAAATAATTGTGTACAATCGTATAAATATTTGACGTACCCCTTTATATATCTCTGTATCTAAATAAATGTCCGTGTTTGGAACTAAACCCAAGATACAGGTGTAAGGGAGAAGAGCGCGTATAATTAAAGTCATTAAAGAGATCATAACACCGATAAGAAGACCGTAATCGATGTCCATTAATATGCAAGACAATACAGTTACAATCCAAATTGTGGCGTCGATTTTACTAAGTTTCCAAAATTTCACAATATCACCAGCTTGCCACAAAAGACCTTTAAGTGCCACGACTATAACGCTCGCCAATACGCACTGAAATAATATACAAATGATATATATATATATATATATATATATATATATATATATATATATATATATATATATATATGTATATATATATGTATATATATATATATATATATATGTATATATGTATATGTATGATACTCACCCTTGGCAAGCTTTCAAAGAATGGCCCGATCCACAGTAAAACTACAAGAATCAATCCGCAAGAAACTACAGACGCCAATTGTGTTTTACCACCAACATTCTGTTGAATAACTGACCTAGATAATGATGCAGCAAATGGTAAACAAGAAAAAAATGATCCCACTATATTAGATATCCCCTAAAAATATAAATCGACATTATGTTTTTTATAAGGAAATATATATATATATATATATATATTTATTTATATTTGTTAATGATAATATTATTATAATCGACATACATACATATATGTAAACAAACCTGTGCAAGTAATTCTTGATTTGCATCTACTTCATATCCACATTTTTGAGCAAAAATGAGCCCCATCGACAAAGAAATTGAATACGATACTAAAGTAATACTGATACTATCTACAGCGACAGTACTTAATAATTCCATTTTAGGTAATGTGGCGGTATTATTTTTTATATATATATTTTAAAATATATATGTATATAAATTATATATATATATATATATAAATTATATATATATATATGAGGGTCGTTTGATAAGTATGGTAAATTTATTTATTGTTTAATTTAATTGATTAAATTAAATTTTTAAATTTAGTTTTTCTTACTTTTTTACCATACTTATATATAAAATATCCTCGTATGTATATATATATATATATATATATATATATATATATATATATATATATATATATATATATATATATATATATATATATTTGTAGACATGCGTATACACACGTTGTATTATTTTCAAGATTATCGTTTTCTTTTCTGTGCATTTATTGTTCAATCTTCTATTAGTATTTTGTATGAATTTACTATTGATTTATTACTCGATAAATATTTGTATTATCTTTAGGTAGTTAAATACAATATAAATCTTAAATGAGATTTTATTCATTTTTATAAAATCAAGCTGTGCAAATATTAAAATAGTATGCAGTGGCGAAAAACACTGTAATTCCAAAAAATCAGAGACTAAAGAATAAGAAAGTATTTTTTATTAATTACCCGGTTTGAATTTCTCCAACTGTAGTAATATTATATACATCGGAAAGCTGTAAACACCTTGATGTCACCGTTCCAATAACGACAGCCAATAATTCGATGGGTATTGGAAATGAAGTTTTCTTTGAAACCCATTTCTAGAAAGGGACCGATTTTTATTAATGTTATTTTATTTTTATATACTGATTAAGAGTTAAAAAAAAACCTGCTGTCATAATTACATAAAACGATGCATTTTTTACTTACCTTTATCACTTCATTATTAATTATTAAAATAGTAATTGTTATCACAGATATAATTGTTGCCACATAATTAATACTCGATATATTGTTTATTATATCAATATAAGCCTGTAAAAAGTATAACATTTATTCACTTGATTATATATATATATATATATATATATATATATAATTTCATGTAAACTCACATAAATAATCTTAAATAAACCATTTCTTTTAATAGTCTTAAAACCGAATAAATCTTTGACTTGCGAAGTAACAACATGTATCGATGCCCCGAATGTAAATCCATTAACAAGTGTTTCTGATAACAATGATGTGAGGACTCCTAATCGAAATATGTACATGATTATCTGTAAAACGTTGTTTAAATAATAGTGTATCGTTTATAATATATATATTTTTTTAAATATAGTACCATAAATATCCCTGTCATGAATGTTACCGCTGTGCCTACTTCAATAGGTGTATAATTGTTTTCTAGAGCGGCCGCAGAAATTTCTTCAGTGCCATTTGTGGTTAATACAGTGTGATGTTCTTGCTTACTATAAAGACTTACAGATTTACCTGTCATTAGACAAACAACAGCAAATGTACCTGAAACAATTTTACCGTGTAATATTTGTCGGCTTTACAAATCAAATTTTTTTTTTTTTTAAAAAAAAAATTATAACAATGGCAGTAACGTAATCAAAATATTACCTACCCATTGAGACGTGCCTTGATGTTCCGAAAAAAAAATAAACGAGGGTTGGAAAAAATGCCATATATAGACCTACGACTGGAGGTACATTTCCTAGAAGTCCATACGCCATTCCTGAAAACGGAATGCGGATTGTTAATTGAATAAATTTATATATATATATATATATATTTATATTTTAAAAATGCATATGTATTATTAGACTACTTTCACTTTCGTACCTTGTGGTATATGCATAACAGCTATTGTAAATCCTGCTATCAAATCTCCAAAGAAATCGTTCTTCCATTGATAATGTGGTATCCATGATAATACAGGTATTGCTTTCTTAATTGCTTTTTTGGGCCGACATTTAAACCTAACGTTTTTAAAAGCTGAAATGTTATTTTTTAAAAAAATAAAAATTATTGGAACGAGCGAAAAATAGACATAATTATTCATATATAACGAAACGTATTAAAAAAAATAAATTTGTCATAGCGTAACAAATATGCTTATTTATTTTTTAAAATAGAAATGTGTATATATATATATATATATATATATATATATTTATTGTGTGTGTGTGTGTGTGTGTATAGAAAATAAAAAACAAACTA
Source organism: Neoneuromus ignobilis (assembly GCA_029203775.1). NCBI lineage: Eukaryota > Metazoa > Arthropoda > Insecta > Megaloptera > Corydalidae > Neoneuromus > Neoneuromus ignobilis. The sequence continues at coordinate 28,214,535 of CP092096.1, forward strand.
TTAGATATTATGTAAATAATTCTGTTTATAAAATCATCATTTCATTTTGATTAAATATATGAACTTGCTACTCGTGCATACAACAATTGTCATTGATTTAAATGAATTGAGCATTGTAAGGGTTGTTAAACTGTTAGCCCTCACCTTGAAAGTGAAGGTAATATTTAATTCTTTCACCGTTCTCCAATAATTCGAAGAACTATTTAACTCATAGCTAAAATCACGGTCTGAAAGATGACCTTGTATTTCGTTCGTAATTTTTTACTTAAACTCTTTGAGCAATTAAATAAAAATCCTCTTTTATTGTTGTCGGTAAACTTTTTACTCCTGAATGAATGTGAGTGTTTATAGATTATTTAAATATAATTGTTGTATTGAAATTTAAAAAAAAAATATATTTTTCTCGTTCATGTGTGCTGTTATGTCGAGATTCTTTTTAAGCGATGATTGATATACATAAATCACTGATTATTTTTGGAAAATTAATTCATATAATTACGTATGAAACGAGTAGGTTTCTTTTGTGTGAATTTATTCGAATATTATTGAAGTAATTGTATTGTTTGATTTTATTTCACAACTTTTCGTTACGGTTTAGAACATCATCGGACACGGATGTATTGTACAATATTTTGATTTGTAATAGAATTTTTATGTGCAATTATAAAATTATATTTAGATACGGATTAATGATTTTCTATTTAAATACATTTCTTTTTATTATGTTTATATATAAATGTACATACATACATACATAAATGTTAATAAATTACATGAATAACATTTTTTTTTTTAAAAAAAAAATGATGTATAAAACGGAAACGATTCGTTTAACAGAGTGTTATTGTAGGTATAGATACATAATAAATTGTCAATCAGAAAAATGGACCAGTCTCATTTTAAATCATAATTAACGACTTGAGTAGACAAAGTTATATAAAAAATGAAATATGCGAATAACTTACTTTTCTTTTCGGGATTTTCGTAGCTCACCAATTGATTTAATTTCTGTTGATCGTATACAGGCCGATCGATGTGAAGTCGAGAACAAGAATTTGTTGTTTCCATGTTACTGAAAATATAAACAAAAATCTGATTAACGTCTCAAACGAATCCGTTTTATTGTTAACATTTATTTAAAATATATTTCATTCCAATTTTAAATATTAATTGTTTTTTATATTTTTATTCCTCGTTGTATTGGGTTTTTCTCTAGTTTATCGATAAATCATTGTTAATGTATTTTGCTATCGATGAAATATATTAAGAATAACGAGAATACTAAAAGGAAAGTAAACATTAATGTTAGGAATCTCGTCATTGTTTATACAAAATGTGAAGTTTTTGAATATATACATACATACATACATGTCTATAAACAAAACATATGTATATGTAATATTTCATTGAAATTAACGTTAATATTTTTCGTTTTTTTCAGTTTTGCAAATTGTAAAAAACACATATTCCAATACAAGAATAAAAACGTTCAATCAATGATGATGCTTGTGAATGAATATAGATATCGTGCTGTTTTTATATTGGACCTGGAAATATCTCTGCTCGTCTTAACCCTTTCGCCACGAACGGAACCTATGTGTCCCATAACATGTTTGTTGTTAATATTGGGACAAATATGTCCAACTTAAACTACTGATGGGTCATGTGTGTCCGTAATTCACATTTGAAATCTGAAAATAGAAATCAATTTTTTTGCCCGAAAATAGATTACTTAGGTAACTCGAAAGATGATCAAACGAAATAGAAGTTTTAAAACTAAAAATATTTAATCCACGGTGGAAGGGTTGAACGACACATTTCTAAAATCTTCTGCGTTCATCCGATACCTTCAGTGTGGAATCAAATAGTATGGTCGTTTTGTATATGTGGAATATAATTTGAAATTCATACCAGACAGCTTTTTTTATTGATGTAAACTTTTTTTTAGGAATTCAATGATTGATGATTGGAGTTTGAACTTTTCAAAGATTTTCAAAATGGTCTGTTTAACAGTCGATTTAAAGCAATTGAAAATAGTACCCGTTAGAGCGTTAACTGTAGGTAAGCTCGAATTTAATACGAAGGTATTAATGACGTATGGTGCGTGCAAGGAGTTTGCACAAATGACGAATCTAAGTCATTTCACATCCTTCCAACGTTGTTAGATAAGGTGAATATGTCAATTGTAATATTCGTATTCATTAATAGTTCTTTGATACGATTCTCTCGATCGATTTGAATATTAACTTTTTTTGTTATTTTTAGGGTAGTGCATTGTTAAAAATGTCTAGTGAAATGTGCGCGATTAAAACTGTCTTTGTAAATGAGTCTCCGTATTGATAATGAATAGAGCTCGTGAGTGAACGTTGACATGGAGCTACTCCGTATAAGACCTGGAGATATCTGTTTCTATCGTGGGATGAAGACGGTGACTATGATATTTATAGCACGACGTACTCAATCACAGGTTTAGTATTTTTCGCGAGCCGTTATCATTATCATTATCGTCGTTATCATCATCATCATCATCATCATCAAGACGGGGTTATTATTGTTGATTTCTTTAGAACTGTTCGCATATATTTAGCTTTGCTCCGCGGTATGTTTTCTCCGTTAGGGTTTTCAGGCGCGGCATCGGTTTCTGGAGGGACTCGTCGTGTGGAGCAGTCTCGGTATACGCTCACGCTCTGCGTTCTGTAGCGTCATCGCGAGATATCCGGATCTCCTGCACAACCGGATTTCGTCACACGAAACCATGGAGGTACTATTGAGCCTATGAAATGGTCAATCGATGGGGCGATCCGCGCGTGCGGACGTGCCACGGCGCCTGCCGGACACGTCGGCGACGAAGTTAGGGCGGACGGAGCGGTCCTAGAGTCGGTCGCGTGTCTCGCCCGTCCGTCGTTCCGACGTTTCTTAGAAAACGTTCACTAGCTTAGACGACCTTTTGCTCTTGCTCCGGGGCGGATGTTTTCTCCCTTGACATTCCGTTCCGAAGGACGGGTAACGGTTCGAGTTCAAGATCGACGGTGTTGTGACGTGACGTCAATACGGCCTGTCGGCAAACTCGGCTTTTTCCCCGCCGGGGGCGACGGCTCGTCGTGTTTGCGTTGCGTTTCCAGCCGTCACTTAAATCGAGAGGACTCGTGACGGTACCTGTCTCCTCCGTGCAAATATAGTTTACTTGTCCAGCTCGACGTTTCCGTTCTGTCGGGCGATCATCGGGTTCATCCGGCACGACTGGATTGCGTAAAGCATGACCGCAGTCGTTGCACTCGAGGACTTCCTGCGTCCGATCGTCGGGTTAGCTTCAGTTCAGTTGTCGGACGTACTTTAGGACCTGCGAACACCGTCGCCCCATAGTCGTCGTGGAGACGACAAAGTGACGGATGGTTGACGTGACGAGGCCGGCCTCGGAACGTTAGTCAAAAAGGTGTTTCGCGGCACTTAGGATTTGGCATGGGTTCACCAGTTCGAGATATGTGAAAAATGAAGGAGGAGCACGTGCACGTCCATTGACGAGCGATCGTCCGTCCTACGCCAAACACAAGATTCGTCGCAGAAAGAGAAACAACAACTGGTCAATTTAGGCGAATTGATACACATACATTCTTACATACAGTCAATACATACATACTTACTACACATGTTTTTATTATACATTTATTACGATCGTCTGTCCTACGCCAAAAACGAGATTCGTCGCAGAAAGAGAAACAATAATTAGTCAATTTAGGTAAATTGACTTTTTACTTAAGATTTTTTTTTTAAATTTCATTTATTTAAATTTAATATCCGATGGGTAAATATAAATGTGAACTACGATATATTAAATTTGATATTGAAAACATTATGTTTAAAGAGAAAAGTTTTTGATCAATGCATCATATCTGTTGTCCACACATGGTAGCGATACATGACAACACACAAAAAAAAAACATAAAAAGATTCATGTTAGAAATAACACGTAGAGGTAGAAGTGAAAAAAGTTTAAAATAGAAATAGGTCAATCATGCAGAAAGAAGAGAAGATCACTGATTTGACTAGAGAAATTAGATAATTGGGAAGTTGGATACATAAATTCTCAGCAAAGACTCATGAATAGATGTGATAGAGATGAGAATTGGTTATGAGAGAATGACTCTGAATCGGTCTAGGTAGAAATTGGTTGGGACTTTCATTTAGTCGTGGATAGAAAGAAGCTGATAACGATTATATATTTCTTATATACACACTTACTAAAATGAATAAAAGTCGTTATTCATTGTAGAGTCTAATAAGTTTTTGCTTAATTTGAGTAAATTTGTAAAGAATAACTAATTTATTATTGCTTTATTTTTTTAAATGTAAAAAGATCAAATAATTAATTACAAAATTAAATTCATATATAAACGTATACATACTCATTATGTAAATAAATTATGCTTGTTTCATGATAAAACTAAACATATATTAAAAAATGCATACAAATTTGTTGTTAATTATTGTTTATGAAGAGAAAAACAGTATTTTTTTCAATACAGTTAGTTTTTAATGGATAGTGTTTATATTTTAATTCATAATTGTATAACTGTTATATGATAAATTATATGGTTTGTGCAAAATATTAATTAATCAAAAATAATTATATTTGTAAAAAAATTAAAATTTATGTCAAAGTCGCTATGAAATGCCTGATAGTATATATAAACGTTTACGAATTTTAATTATATATTGAAGGACATATGAAAATCAGTATTGAAAATTAAAATTTAAATTTATAATTGCCTGAATACAATTTTACAAACATGCTATTGAAAATAGAACAAAGATTTCTAAAAAAAACAGCAATGAAATGTTTATGAATGTTTCTTAATTATACTTTTTATATTAATTAACACCATTAATTATGTATATAATTAAAAAAAATCATAGCTTTATATATATATATATACATATATATATATATATATATATATATATATATATATATATATATATATATATATATATATATATATTACATTTACAAATCACGTTTAATCCATTTCTGATTTATATATTATTAAAGTATTATCAGTTAGTATTTTTTTGTAATGTACACATAATTAATTTAATGGAAATAATTAATTTTATATAAAAAAATTTCTGAAAAAATTTAGAGAAATATTTTCTAATGTTAATAATATTTTTTTATGGAGAATTTCAAATGGATTTAGATAATAATTTTTAAATATTTATATATATACAAATATTCATAATATTTTCTATAAATATAAAATATTTTATTTTATTATTATTAATTTTTAATGAAAATCCAACATTTAGATAGTTATTTAACTGTGAATTGTTTTATCGCTCACGTGCAATTGTTTAGTTAATTTGTTAATACGATTGAAATGTATATATATTTTTTTAAAAAAAAATCACTTTATTTTACCGAACTCACTGATTCGTCGTTCCTGTTTATCGTTTTAATTTGTTTAAGAAAATATAAATTAATAACATAAACAAATGTCATTGTATTCAATCACGTCGCTTGTACTTTTAATAGAGAATAAAAGCTGTCTTACCAGTGGTTACTGTTTGGTGACATTCTACACCGTAATCCACGCGAGCACTGACTGCTGCATCGACATCTCAATAATAAACAGTTCGTTTAAACTGGTCAAGATTTTTACAACCAGTTCCCCGTGAACCGGACCGAACTAGCTAAACAATACCCTTGGGCGAATCAACAATGCTCGTATGACATCACAAGGATAAGTTATAATAGTAGACGAACGACACTCCACTCGCTTACACGGACCATCGTATACAGACGTTAAATGCACTTCAGTCACGTACGAATCGAACACGCGATAACGAACGCGCCGAACGACGTGCTCGTCTCGTACACATTGTCGTCGTCGTCGTTATTCGTTTGCGTGCATTGTTGTGAAAAATACGATCGCGTTTCCCAAATGCCGAGAGTTGTACGCGTTCGTTTACGATTTCGGCACACGGCAGTAACGTAACATTGTCTGTTTGAAAATAATTCAAAACGCGAACGACTCCACGCAGAAAATATAAAACATACATACACGATCGGTAAACGGTTCGAACGAGTATCATACGAGTATGTGGTACGCTCTCGTTTATTTGTAGACAACGAGATGATACGCGTTCTTCAAGAAAAAAAAACATCTATCGAACGACAAAAACAACAGCGAAACGAACTGTTCGAACGTTTCGATAAAGAAGTAGTGTCGTGCGAGGGGAGTAGTGATTCTCGCGTGAAAATGTTTATACGATTTTCAGTATAAATACCCACTTTTCAATATTGATATTTTCTATTTCGGTTCCGTATTAACTTTTTTCTATTAGTCCATTACTTTGTTCATAAATCCGATCCGTGTATGTCAGAAATTGTAATGATTTGATGTGTCTATGTCGAATATAGTTTCGTGTATTAATTTCTATATATATTAAAAAAAAAAAAACAATACTCGGCATGATGCCACTTCGAGAAACAAATATATCTTGCGCGACATTCACTATGATAATATAATATTTTTTATCACTGTATAATGTAGAAATGAAAATAGCAATGGGACCAGTTCGATATTTTTCATTTCAAATATGGAAAATAATAGAAACGAACTTTATTTGCAACATTACGGACAGTGTAACATTATCATTGGAGATAAAAAAAAAATTGTTCTTAAAAGATTTCAATGTGTGTATAGACAACGTTCAGTAGGTTTGATTTTCATTAGAATTATTGATTGTGCACTGTCAAATATCTATTGTAGTTTTTTAAAACCATAGTAAAAATATAGTCTATGTTTTTCAGTATTACGTGGAGTTATTTTTGTTTATTTTTTTTTAAAAAAAATATATATATATATATCAAAAATGACGTCTTCTTCAATGAAATCAAACAGAATTTGCTTAATGAGTCAAAGTCTCCAATTGTCATTATTGTTAATTTTATGTTTTTATTTATTCAGGGAAAATTATAATGTCGATTTCGTTCGAACACATAATTTTCGATTAAACATCGTCGATTTCGTTTAGTACAAATCAATAATAATTAACTATTACACAGTTATTAGAGTCCTCGTGTTGTACAAAGTAAAAATATCCCATTTTTTATTCGACTACTTACTTGCATCGGTAACAGCAATTGTAAAATTATTGTTCTCGATAGATAAAAAATACTTTCCAATTATTACATTAGCGTAAACGATCGCATTAAATAATATAAAATCGATTAACTGCAGTATCGATTCTATTTCTTCTATTAAAAGAAACTTATGAATACGATCTTGTCATTTAGTGAGAAAAAAAATGTCTACGAATTTAAAGTGGCAATCGTGTTCGAATTTCACTGCATCGACTTTGCGCTCCGTTCGAGTATATATCGTCCCGGACAAAATTTATTCAGTTACGTGTTTACATATAAATGAATAAGATAAATAAATAAGAGATTTAATTGCAAATATATAAAATTAACGGTATTCTATCGCTAGTTGTGGACGACGACATAAATTTCCTGTACATGTTTCTTAAAATAAATGCATTATATTGATTGACGTGGTAATATTTATATATAGTACTCGTTTGAAATTTACATTATTCATGTTTAAAGAATTCAGCATGTTTCACACGATTACATTTTTTATTATAATAGAAAAGAATTGAACGTGTTATTAAGTAAGACATCCACGTAGGTATTTACCTTTATTATTTGCAGAGTTGTGCAATGTTTGTTGTTATTTTTAATTAGTTTACGGTAATGTGATTATGGAAAATGTGACGGTAGTTACGGATCGAAAAGTATATGGATTCACAATTAGAAATCATCTACATATGTATAGTTTGAATATTTTCTGTTCTAGTATGACAAAGTTGTACAATTATCTTTATCGATGTGTATTCAATGTTTAATCGAAATAAAGTAATCGAATGTTTACATACTCCGTTAATCAAATTGTAAAAAATTTTTAATTATAAACATAATAGACATGTTTTTTTCTAAATTAAATCACGTTCTCTTAAAATCAGTTTATCAATAAAATATTAAATCTGTTTTTGTCACTTAACCTTCGACCACGGTTATTGCATATTAAACACGTATTTAAATATGAAATATCTTCATCGTTACAACTATCTTATGAATATTTGTGCGATTCATCTACAAATTCTTAAATCGTCCAGTTTGATTCTTTTATATCATACTTTGTATATTTGTAGAACATGTTCTATTTGATACGCCACTGTAAAATAGTATCAGAAAAGATTTTAATAGGCGGGAGGGAATAACGACTCGAGCAATGTATAAAGTATAATAAACTCGAACTTTTTGTATCTTTCGAAGCGTATTTTTACATTGTACTAAAACAAGATAAACATATTCCTACCTTTATATATATATATATATTTATTTGTGTGTGTGTGTGTATGTAAATTAAAAATAACATTCAATGTTATTTTTATAAGACTCGTCTGTTTTTACAGGTATACACTAGTTATTTTTCTTAGGATTGAATCAACGTTTCGATCAGTGTTAAAAATAAAATTGCGACATACGAAATTAAATAAATTATTAATTTATATACATATGTATTTTAAAAAAACACACACACACACACACGCCTCTCGCTACAACTTGTCGACCCGCGGCTATAACGTTGTCGAGAATTAATAAACGATCGAAACAACAATCGGTCATACCTATGTACATATGTATAAGAGAATATACAACAGCGGTCTTGTGTTTATCGGATAGATTTTTGCGAATTGATTCGGAGCTCTGTACGGCTCCAGTTCAAATAAAAAGTAAGCGTATCCGTCTGAGCACGTATTATGCAAAAACCCGTATTCGTAAGTGGTTTATTAAGGCCACAGTATAATAAATCGTTGTAGTTTGGCACGAAGCGCACTACTCGGCGAACAACTTTGTCTTCTGAACGTACGAGATTATATGTTTGCAGTAAAGCGTGGATAAATCAAAATTAATCAATGCATGGATGTTTTATACGGACGATAAAATGTGCTAATTATTTGAACAAATATATTAACTCTGTTCGTCGAGTGATTTTTTTCACTCTTTTTTTTTTACTATCGATATTATTATTATTATTATCGTTGTTGTTGTTGATTTTATAAATATATGTTTAATCGATTCATTACGATTACTCGATGACTAAATAAACTTAAAGCTATTTGATAATTCGCGTTTTTTCCCCTCTTTTACAATTACGTTAATTATACAAACAATGCATCTAGTACTCCGAAGAAAACAGGTTTGTTCAATGAAAATATTTCTTCAATGAATTTCATTTCAAGCGAGTAAAATGAATGAAATTCATTACTCAAGTACTCTGAGCAAATATATATCCAATTTACATATTGTTCACTAAACAAATTTACCAAATTGACAATAAATATATCTGTATTTACTTAAAACGTATGCAGATTATTCATAATGCAATTGCAATTTATTAAACCGTTTTTTCGATACACTCCAAAATTAATATATAGAACGAATTTACATACTACGTTATTACAATTCGAACATTTCAACATTCAATTTGATATGCATTAAAGAGTAGAAGAGAAAAAGCACTATAACTTTTTTTTAAAAAAAACCCTATTCATTCGATAACATCGATTTTCAACTTTTAATAATTAAACATTGAATCTCTACAATGATTGTAATTTATTAAAGATTTGAAATTGAATGAAGAATTATTTACATTTGAATTGACTCTAGTGTAATTAACATGTCTTGTAGTGTTTTACGTTTGAATGTTCCATCCGTTTCTTTTATTTTCAGTTATATGACAATATGTACATTGAAAAATTAATTAGACCAGATTCGATTAATTTTTATTGTGTAGATGTTTTTAAAAATATCAATGATTGAGAAAAAAAAGTCGATTTGAAAGTTGAACGTTCCATATTAGCCTTAAATTGATATTCAGTGTCAAAGTTCTATCAAGTGACAAAGCAACAGAGTAATAAAAGTAGCCTTTATTTACACATTATATCGTTTGTATACATGTATGTATGTATTTTTGCAATTTATAATCAATCACTCGATCGATTATACAATATAGAGTATTCTAACGATTGACCCAGAAATCTTGAATTCTGAACGTATTTAGTTTCATGAATAATTTATTTATTAGTCATACGACTTATGAAATTCAATACGTCATAGTATTTCCTAGATTCGAGATTTAATAAAAAAAAAAATAATTATCATGAATTTCGTAGTACTTTTTTTATTTTCTTGTTGTTGTTGTTATTTAAACCGTGAGATTGAATTTTAAAAGCAAAAAAACGAAATCTGACTCATAGATAGTGACGAAATATATATTAAAAATCTTTGAAAAAAATTTAAACTTATACCAGTTTCCCCATCGACTATAATCATTTAACATTTAATCATATTAGCTCTGTTGTATGTGAACGGCTCTGTTTGTTCTTTATTTTTTTTTTATTTTCGGTCAAACATATCGATGATGATGTTTAACATTCGGTCTTTCTGTCGAAGATTTCCATTTGAAGAAACGATTTGATCGAAACGAATTGAAATTATTATTAGATGAATGACCTAGCTTGACCTTCTCTTATACTTATGTATATAATATTTTTTCCGATGAATGGGGAAGTGAAGTCTCCCAGAACATGAATCTAATAACGTATATAACCGCTATTAATATGTATTAGACTATATTTGGATATGTGATTTTTTTCTATTCCCAACGTTTTGCATGAGTGCAATTCACTCATAAATATGTGAGCTGCGAAGGTCTTTTGTGAAATGTTTAAAAAAGACATGTTTTCATTTCTAGTTCGCCTCAACAATATATATACATGTGTGTGTGTGTGTGTGTATGTACATATGAATTTTCTTTAAAGTATACGTCGTATGTAAGTAAACGTTTCGAAATTTAATTGACCTTTCATAAGAATTACCAAAGATTTCTAGTAACAGTATTGATCAATACTGTTATTAAAAACGTTCATACTAAATCAACCGTATGAAATATTATTCACTATCTATCCACCATGTACTGTTATATATATATATATATATATATCGACAACAATTTGTAAAAAAAAAAATGTAACCCATGACATCATCAAACGGCATTACATAAAATTTAATTTATTTCCAATCATACATGTGTACATACGAGTATATAAGTAATTTTAATATTTGAATATTTTATATTGTTTAACTTCTCTGTTGCTCGACGAACAAGTAATGAACGTGTTTATTCCACATGTTTATTTACCAGTGTAAATAATTAAGACTATTAAAAAATATCAAATATATTATCCTCGCAAAAAGATAATAATTACGAGCGGTTCTATAATTATAGTCCGTACGAGTTTTTTTCAATCGTAAAATTGAAATTTCGTACACAAATAACAACCTGTGTTTAATTCAAAATAATATCGGAAACAACGTTCAGTCCGAGTTTATAATTACGTTAATTATACTTGATTTATGGAAAAAATATCAAATATTGTGTATTTTAATTGACAATAATTACATAATATTTACGAAATTCACGTGTTATATTATTAGTTTTTTTTTTGTGTATATTTATATTGATGTGACAAATTTAATTGCTGATACAATTAGAACATTAATTCAAGGCTGTATTAAAGAAGTTGTTATTGTTTTTATATGTATACATACATACATACAGACACACTCACACACACATATATATATATATATAAAATTATTTGAATTTTTTTTTTAATTAAAACTTCACGATATTAATCATATTCATGAAACAATAATTAATTGTTTCAAATAATATAATACTTTTTACGAAACATTTATTAAAAATAAAATTGAAATTAATTTCAGTCAGATTAGTTAAAAAAAGCTTCATTTTTAATACACGATTAATTGATTTTTTAAGTAATTGGTGGTTAGACTAAAATTGCAATAAGTTTCATCTCGTCTGTTTTTAATTATACTTTAAGTTGAAAAATGAAATGATAATAGAATAGAAATTCTTGTTAAAATGTTTATATTGTAAACCTAACGACAAAAGTCAACTCAAGTTTGTATAACTCGACAAGAAAATTAATAACTTACGTTTCTAATTTTGTATCTTCTTTCTTTGAAAAAGATTGAAATTAAAAATAATTTTTATTTTTAAAAAAAAGAAATTCAGATCTAGTTAAATACTAAACTATTACAAGTATATAATTATATATATATATATATATATATATATATATTGGAGGAATATAATTTATAAAAATAAAAACGTAATTATAAACGTGATATTGAACGAGCATAAAAAACTAATGTTTCTCGTAAATAGAATGTTAATACAATCTATCTCTAGTCACATTCGGCTATAACTGGGGTGGACCGGTTATTTGCAAAATTATACATATAGACATGTTTTAAGTTTAACAATTCTAACATCGAGCAACAACAATATTTCATTGTACATTTTTACACACGCTCCCACTCATACTTCATGTATTTATTTAAACTGTTCATGTTCAATAAAATGAAAGTCATAATTAAAAATATATTGGAAAAAATCTATTATTTTTTTTAACTATCGTTGCAATCAAGTCGATATTATAGAGTATATGATGCAATAATATTTTTTATATTAAAATATAGTTTACGTATTTGACGTTGTGACTTTTTATATAAAATAAAATACAGCTTCAATTCTTTACAATTTTGTACTTAATTCGTCACTGTAGTAAATATTTGATTAGATTAAAAAGTCAACAAAACGATAGAAACATGTCGAAAAAGCATTTTCATTATTCAACATGTTTAGAATTACACAGCTACAGTTGTGTGCTGTACAAATAAAACATTATAGTAAATACTTGTAAAAAAATCTCTGTATGTATATAATAAGATCATTTATAGTAATTGTATGTGATAGATAATAATTTTCTCGTTTTTTTTTTTTTTTTTTGTACGATTATCTACGGTGTATACTTACTTTTTTTTGTGTAACGTATAAAACTACTCATATATTTTTTTATGAAAAAAACAAGCTTCTCAATTACGTTAATAATACGATTTATTATGAACAGAGTATTCGAATTACTTGAAAAAGTTTGCGTGCATAGAAGTTGTTTAAAATAATTGCCATTCTTTTTTGCATATAATCGACAAAAAGAGGAAGATACGAACGTAATAAAAAAAAACTTAATTCGTACATACATAAATATGAATGAAACTAATTATAATTAATTCTTATGTTATGTCGTCGAATACTGCGCAACACCGCGAATTTAATGTAAAGTCTGAACATAATTTCAGGCATCGAACAAAAAAATAAATAAATAAAAATAATCTAATATCACTATCGGATCGTCAGATCGCGGAACCTTCACGGTTAACAGCTACGTACAGAGTTAATTTCTTCACACGTACGATTTCGTTTTCGTAACAAAGTGGAAACGGTCGATCGGGACAAGTCGGGTATTTCCCAACGATTATTTATTATTTATTCAGCTAATTCTTCATCCCGTTCAAAGGAAATCATACGTACGAACCGGAATGTATTCGAGCGATTGTATTCGGAGGTTTTGTCGCATTTTAATATCGATCATGTATTTCTGCACGCGGGAGTTCGCCTTGAAGTTGTTTACTTTTATGAAATTCACTTTTTAATTATGTTAACTATTCCTAAATGATTCGAGATTTGTTTTTGAAAAATGTTCGAACGTATTAAAACAAGTACACTTTTAATTGTGGCCTCTACGAACACGTGTATATTTGCTTATAAATATTTATGGTCTTATTATTGCGTTCTTGTATATCTTTTTTATGTGAAAATGTACATGTAATAAAAAAAATATATATTTCTGATATCCGACGTCATTTGTATACAATATGTATATATATATATATATATATTGTATTATTTGTAGTGTATGAAAAAATGAAGCATAAAGAAAAAAGTCCTCTTCTAAATAATTTATGCGTCTATAATCTATATACTTATAATTTGTATGGAAAACTACATTAAAAAAGGCATTATAATGATATATGTGAATTCTAATGATGTACGATACAATGGAAGTGTTTATGTTGTATGAATCTGAGATTAATATTCAAAAAGAACATGCCATTTAATAAATGATGAAGCTCAGTAAAAAGTAATGTAGTTTCTCAACGATATTGTTCATTAATACACACATTTATATATGTATAAATGTATGTATGTATGTATGTGTTTGTAATAAATGCAAATGAATGTAAACAATGTATTTCACATTTGTCAATTTCAATAACATCCACAATAAAGTGCAATAATATATTTAGTTTTCCGCAATTCTACTGTAAACAAATCGATTAAATGCTAATGTATATCTTTTCTATTATAAATTTCCATTTATTTAATATTTATGTCATACAATTTTAAAATTTATTTGTGTTTTATCTTTGTAGCATATCGTATGTAGACATATTAAAAGTTAAAAAAAAATCAATGTCGAGATATTAACTGCATTGTGTCAAATTTGTTTTCATTGTACAAAAATAAAATCAGTAATTGTGAATGTGATTTTATATATATATAAAATAATGTCTGGTTAATATTGTAAGTTCGACGACGACGGTTCCAATTTTAAAACAATATTTTATTAATTATATTTACTTCTCCCGATTTGATTTTTGAAAACTTTCATCGAGGAGGGTGGTCGTGTTTTGAAAATATCGAAATGAACAACATTTCAAACTCGAGCATCTCTACTATAAAAGACTGAATTAGTATTTTACTCGTAATCGTTTTTCGTTTGTGTTCTTTATACATAAGCATTGTAATAAATATTTAATAAAAGCATAGCTACTAAATTTAGCATTCGGTGTTGTTTTTCTCTAATCCCTATGTACATAAATCTAGACGAGGCTACAAATGATAAATCTATAAAGACGAGTGTAAATATAAACGGCTTAAAAAAACTAAATAGTTTTTTATTTAAATAACTTGTTAAATATTTAACGTGACACAGCGAATGTACAGAAGATATTAAAAAAATCTGTTTGTCTAACAATGTGTATTTAAAATTTTTAAACTACATTTTTTGACATGTAATTATCGAGGAAATGTGTCTTAAATTCCGTGTACGACAAACGTACAGTGTTTTAAAACGACATGATTTGTTTTGTGCGACGAGAGATAGCTAAGTTATTTTTAAACATTTATGTTTTATATTTCTTTATATAGTAGAGGATTAAGGAAAGTATAAAAAGAAAACATTGACCTTATTCGTTTCTGCTGTTTATTTTTCATTTTCAATTCGTTGCTATTTTAAACGTTTAAAATCTAAGAAAGAACGAACTGTACACAATTTCATAATTATTTAAATGTTTATTATTCTTTCTAAACATCTATTTTTTCTTTTTTGTATTTGAAAGCGTATTTGAACTTTTCGAAAAACTATCGAGTCAATAGTTCAAGATCGTAATATATTAAAAAAAGTGTTTATTATGTTAGATGACCAGAAATAACCCTTCGTTGCTCGTAGAACAATTTGAATCCGATTCGAAGAACTTTTTGACATTTAAAATTTAGTTATGGCATTTTATGAGTGGATCGTTTATTTTCAACTATTATTTACAATACAGGGTGACAAATTTTATTTCTTTTAAAAAATGTTTTAAAAGAAATAAAATACGTTTGTCAAATATCGAACTACGAAGCTATTTATCCAATGAAATCAATCTGATTAATTAACGTTCACGTATTTCTTACCTGATTTGTTCAGCTCGCGTATTTTTATTTATTCAGTTTACGTACTAATTTATATTTTATACAAATTGAAAATCTAATTCGATTAGACACTCGTACGAAGTTAATTAGATTCACAAAATAATTTATATTAAGTTAATTATTTGCAATTTAAAATTGTTATTGTTACAAAATCGTTAGTTACAGATTTAACACTTTAAATAAATTTGTTTAAACGAATGTTATTAAGAAAATCGTATAATTATCTTAATGGTATGTTTATCGTTTTCATTTCTTTCACGAGTAAATCTTAAAACAAATACAAACTAATTACATTTTCTTGTAGACGACGATGACGCGTGCATTACTAAAATATATCTATTATATATCTAATATATATATATATATATATATATATATATATATATATATATATATATATGTATATACACAAATATTACGAAAAACTGGTCTTAGTTTAACGATATGTAATAAATTATATTCGTACATCATTCTAATATATAGTACTTATAAAACATCCATATATTAAGATAAAGACAACAAGGACTGGAGATAATTCCGTGATGTTTACATAATTACCACATTATATATATATAAATCATTAATATATATTTCATTAATAGTACTTATACGTACATTGTTACATTTGTGTTTTTCGGAAAGAATAAAAAAGTTCTTACTTATTCACGAAATGCATGTAATTGAACGGCGAAAACAGATTTCTTCTCTGCGCCGCGGACGCAGTGTACGCGAATTGCACGAGATGGCAACTCGAACGGCCGTCGCGTTTTTCAAATCGATTCGCTGGAGTATCTTTTTCGCGTCGCAAACACAAAGGGGTGGAATAGCGCCGCGGCGCCGACGCCAAAACGTCGTGCCGACCCGCGCGACATACTTTGAAATCAGACGCTCAGAACGTCGACACAGAACGGTCGTATTTTACGTAGCAGGTCAAGTCCGGGTCATATAAATCTTGTGATTGCCGTAGCGTGAAAGATAAATATTACCTCGCGCCTGCAACAGTGCAAGTGACAAGGTAAGACGTTTTCGTATTTGTCGTCAGTTGCATTTTCATTATTGTTATTATTATTATTATTATTATTGTTCGTTCGTTTGTAACGTGATGTTTTTCCCGACGTTTTGAAACGTGATTCGCACTCGTGCGACAGTTGTCAATATGTTTGAAAAGTGATCGTTGCGATCGAAACGACCATCGGCGATTTTCATACCGAAAGACATAGTTTTACATACATTATATATATATATATATATATATATATATATATATATATATATATATATAAAATCAAAACGGCAAAAAAAATAATAAAGTCCACGTATTCTCTCTATAGTTTTCAACGTACATATAGATTGTTTCATTAAATACAGATTGTTAAGTTTTCAAATACTAGAAATAATGACTTATAGAAATGAAATGTACTAATTTTTTTTTTATAAATTGCAGTCTAGTTGTATACAAGTACATACATGTAGACACATCACTATATTAAAATTTTAATAACAAACATATTTATTTATAAAAAATACCTTTGAGTTTTAATTACAGTTCATATAATTGTTTTAATTATAGTTAAACATTTTTTTGTAGTATTATTTTAATATAGCAACGATGGAATTCATTTTTGATTCATTTGCACTACGCTTTAAGAAATTGCAATTATACTGTTTTGTGAGCATTAAATGAAAATAAGAAAGTAATTATATTACACTTTTTTTTTATAATATCAATTATTACATGGAATATTAATTACTTTTATACATACATACCTACATAGGTTATATATATATATATATATATATATATATATATATATATATATATATATATATATATATATATATAATGAAAAGATGATTATTATCGTTATTAAATTTAATGAATTATATTTTCTAAATGAATTAAATAAATTGTCTTTTGATATTTATGCCAGAATTATGTTTAAATAAATATTTTTACATGATTAAGAATATTATTAATTATTAAAAGTGCTAATTTTTTTTAATCAGAAAAATGTTTAATATATATGAGAGATTCTTAAAATAGAAATAATTATTACAAAGAATAAATTATTTTTCTTTATTAATTCTGTTTGCTAAAAAGTAGTTGATATTCATAGTTGTAGTAGTGAAATTTATTTTAATAATATATACATATATATACATATATATATATATATATATATATATATATATATATATATATATATATATATATATATAATATAATATAAATGCAAATGTCATATTTTCGAGCATGACATTTCAGTACTATCATTATTTATGCTACATTAATTTTACAATATTATATATATATATATATATATATATATATATATATATATATATATATATTTCTATTTTTTTTATTTAACAGTTAATTAGTAAGTTCATATTTTAATTGCAATTTTTTCTAACGCATGATCAAAAAATATTGTATATTTTCCTAACCAAAACTATATATACAATATTTTTACATATACAATATTTTTTGATCATGCGTTAGAAAAAGTTGCAATTAAAATATGAACTTATTAATTAACTGTTAAATAAAAAAAATAGAAATATTTAAGAGTGACTTTTTTATTCTTATTCTTATTACAAGTATATTTCCGAAAATAAATATGGTTTGTTCGAAATGTTTTACTAATATTTTTTTTAATGACCTATCTAAAAATATTTTTAAAGACATAAAATAATTAGTTTCAATTTTCTTCAAAATAATAACGTTGATTAATAATTAGATGATTTCAAAATTCATATTTTTTTTTCATAACAACACATACACCTATGTATGTATGTATGTATGTATGTATGTATATATATAATACATATATACATACATACATATATATATATATATATATATATATATATATATATATATATATAAATTCGCTTGAAAAGTATATAATCAGAATTGTTGTAGATCAGTTGGGTCATTCGTTTATACTTTTTATTAGAAAATTCAGCTGTTACAAATCAAATCGATACAACATATGTTTCAGTAACACTTTTATCCTTTTTTACGACCACCTGTATGCATTTTATTCGGAACTAGAATATGTTCACATTTTATATATATATATATGTATATATATATATATATATATATATATATACATTATCTTAATATTAATTATTAATGAATTATTGAATATTTATTACTTTTGCCTTTAGAACTGTACTCAGTTCTTATATGCAATAGTTTGTTTTTCGTCAGCTAGAAGACTGGAAAATTTTGAAAAACAATTTCCGAGATTTACGTAAAGTTATCACATTATTCATTTTTGTTGACGAAAATAAAATAAATTGTCGAGAAGTTTTATAGTCCTCTGAGAATTGAATTTTAATTGTGAATATGAAATCAAGAGAAAATTAATTTCTATTCTTTTCGTTTTATTTATTTTTTTTAAAAAAGTGTAGTTCTTTATCAAACAGTACTTTTGTAAAAAGAACATACAAGAAATATTTTATTAATCTTTTGTCAAGTGCAGGGACGTAGAATTAATATTTTTGTAAAAATTTAATGTCATGAAAATAAATATGACTGTTTGTATCATTGTACTTGAATGTGAGGAGTTTCAAAACGTAGAATTATATTTTTTGACATTATTTACACGTTATAATATGTAGCAAGTTTGTAAATATACAACTTTTTTCTTCAATTTAAAAAAAATATTTTATACATACATATACATATATATGTTTATTTGATCAAATTTTTCCAATAGGTCTGTCCGAAAGTGTGAAGAAATTACTGAATGTAATAATTAGAAGTCTTTATCGAATAATTTTAATAAATCGAATTAAAACTTTTTATTATTGTTCAACGCAATGAGTGTATTTCAATATTAATGAGAACGATTTTTTTTTATTAATAATAAAATATACAATAAATCATTAGCAATGTATTTATTTTATTTCCTCGAGCGTCGTGTTTAATTTTAATTAATATATACGGAATACGTTCAATCTGTTTGTTATTACGAAAAATATTTGCATTTAAAAATAAAATTATCTTATGATACCAGCTAACAATTCGGTAAATACCGAAGAATTTATTTGTACGATCTCTATAATACAATTATTACTGTTTTATTGAATATCATTGTATATAGTGGCGATGTTTTATATAAATAATTAAATGTAGAATAAAATCGGCACATTAATAGTTTCTGCAAATAACTGTTACGGGAGACATTAATTAAGTTTTATACCATGAAGGTAGAATAAGCAGTAGCCGTATAAATTGAGAGTATATCTAGCGTGATAATCTAGGGTAGCAGTAATTCAATATAAATAGGTTTATATATTCCTTAACTTGTCCCATGGTAATAACGACATAGTAAATCTTTTGGAATATCTTAGTGTAAGCCATAAACAATTTAATTAGAATGAAAATTTCGACTAGCGATTTACTTATTCGTTCATTTCGCTAAATAGTTAATTATTTGGACGCGCTGCTCTCAGATATTCGTTTCTATAAATTCGTTCGTATTTCAGCGTTCCATAACAACAACAAAAAATCCCAACAATACTAATCATTTACTTTCTTCTCTTTTTCCGCTAATTTCGTTTCATAAAAAAATGCAGCAGTAATGTAATAATTAATATTTTTAATTTTGAAAATTATCTTTACGTACTCGTTCAAATCAAATAAAATATGTGTGTATGGCATAAAATTTAATTTTCATACATTGAAACCCATAAATAGCTTTTTTTTATTGCGAAAGTTAACGCCAACAAGATTTTCCTAGTTATTTATTTACAAAACATGTTTGTGTGTGTGTGTGTGTGTGTGTGTGTATGTGTGTGTGTGTGTGTGTGTGTGTGTGTGTGTGTATCATCATTTTCTTCAGCCTCTTTTTACCGATTGCTGAACGAAGGTCTCTTTTCAAAACTTTCCACGTCGACTGATCTAATGCTTATCTGTTCCAGTCCATTCTGACGAACTTTTTTATGACTGCGTTTCGTATATCCATAGGTCTTTTCTTGGACTTTTTTATATGTCTAGGTTACCAATCAATAATTTCTCTTGTCAATCGATGGTCTTCTCTTCTTGCTATACGACCGATCTGTTTCCATTTCAAACTCTTCACTTTTTCTATAACGTCCGTCACATACATACACAAATACATGTACATTCACATATGCGTATTGATTCTATTTCTTTGTTATTTAATTAAAGTATTTACATTAGAGGTAAATGAAAAAGTATATTTGTTTCGACACGCGATTCCCAGTCATACATTTTGAGCAAATATTTATATATATATATATGTATATTTGCTCGAATTATAAAATAAAAAAATACATATATATTAAACAAGATTTACATTTATAGATATACAGGCTACTAGTGTTCTATAAAATATTAATTTAGATGATCTGTTTATGGGAAATAATTTAGAAATGTAACTAAGAAGAGCTCAACGATTGTGAACATCTTGCACAGATATTGTTTCCGAGTGTCACTGTGCAACTACAAGTTGTTTTTGTTTCCATTGACACCTCGGTATTTCTTTTAACCCAATCTTTGACAAGATTACGAACAAACGGTGAAGTACTAATACGTGACCGACCACCATGAAAGCCGTTCACTATATCACCGTGTTTGTCTTCAATTTTTCTTTCGTTTTCATTCGATGATTTATAAAGTTTTTCACGGGGATTTCTATTAATCTTTTATATTTTCTACAATCTAATCGTATATACTTGGAGAAACTTATTATAGTGTTTTTTTTTCTTAACGAAAACACAAACGTATCATAATATTGTATTAGAAACATTCTATACAACGAAATAAGATTATTCTGGTGTAATTGTATTTCAATTTTGCAAAATTTGATTATTCTCAATGAATTCTTGATTTAATGTCAATTCAAATAAAATCTAATAAGTCAGTTACATATTAAATGTTATTTTAATTTATTAAAATAATATATATATATATATATATATGTCACGTGAAAAACGAGATGAAAAAAGCTATAAAGTATACAGATCTAACATTTTTTATACAGTGTTCATTAAGACAAAATTGAATAAACTGTACGCTTGAAAAGAATTTATATTTTTTCTCACAGTTTCTTGATGCTTAATTACACAATTGTATTTTTCAAGACATTTATTTTATATTTATATTTTGCCAAATTTTTAATCACGTTATGTCCTTTTTTACTTCAACGTGAAATATTTAAAAATTATCATTTCTATTTATCAAATATTTTTAAATCTTAAATATATATATATATATATATATATATATATATATATATATATATATGTATGTATGTATGTATGTACGTATATAAGTATATAACATGTTGGAAAAAAGAACTTTCAAAGCTTTGATACATTTATATTATCTATACAAGTGAAACGTGTGTTTGAAATCTATCCTCGAAAACCTTTTTATACTTATATTGCTTCTGATAAAGATAAGGAATATATATTTTTTCTCGGTATGTTTGGAACCACTCGAGCATTTACTTAATGAAACTGTATAAATCAAGAGAAACCTGTCAGAATGGTTGAACGATACCACGATATACCGATACACGAAGATTCAGCATCCGTTTCGTATCCTAACTATCTCTCTTTATCTATACGTATATATATATATATATATATATATATATATATATATATATATATATATATACATACATACTGTATCATGTCAACGAAAACATTTTTTTTCATAACCGTAATTAAATTCCACTGATTGAAATTTGATTCCCTGCTTCAAATTTGATTTTTATATATTTTAAAACGATAGTTAATGTTAACAAAAAAAACAATTTTTATTCACTTTTTGAACATTTCAATTGGTGTTCACATATTTTATTTTTTAAAAAAATACACTTCATACTCTTTCTGCTTTTTAGTATTTCTAATTTTTAAAAATGATCTTGCTAATTAAGGTTTCCAGGAATTTGTTTCAATTGAAACTACATCGTCATTCTCTAAAAATTTTATATACACATATACATATGAATTCTTATGCACTTCATTGAACATGAAGCGTTTCATGAAAATTGACCTAAACCTCATCGATTTTCATTATTTGAGGTTTCAGGGTGCGTCTGAATCTAAAGCTATTAGTGACCGGATATAAATTAAAATAGAACATCCCGTTCGAACACCCCTGTTGTCCTTTCAAGTGCATGGAACTTTAAGCTTCACATTATACACTGACCACTCATTGGTCAATATTCTAGTCCAGTGACCAGCACTAGATTACAGCCTCGTGTATGTATATACATGAAAGAAGTCCCGCATCTGATTCAATATTTGAATTTTAGTTAAAGAAGAGATTTTACGCAGTTTTAGATCGTTTGCTGAAAGTGTTATCAAATAACTGTTCGAATAGAAAGAACGCCTGTCGTTTCAACTATTCATAATTAATTGAATTATCGGTACAAATATTTACGAAAATTACTTTTCTCTAAAATAAATTGAAATAAAAAATGACATTTATATCAGAAATAATTCAGATGCCGTTTTACAATTTATTTTAATTAACATCAATGAATATATTCAAAGCAATTAATTGTTTTTTTTTAATTTTCATTTTACTAAACTTTATTTTAATTTTTTTTTTGATGATTTTTCTCTTCAAAATTCCCACAATTCTTGCATGTCTACAAATCACAGATTCAATTTTTATGCAGTTAATTGGATAATTTTCATTTTTCATGTACATATACACACATATGTTGAACAAGTCAACAAAAGATTATTGAAAACACACACACACAGCTCCGATAATATTTTTTTCGAATATACTGGACGTATTCATAATTTATTTCAGAATGAAAACGTGTCCATCGAATAACATAACTGGTATTTTTGCAATTCATGAATGTAATACGATGTAAAACACACACATAAATAATGTCTTTATATAGTGAATGTTTCATCTATGTACGTGTTATTTCCCACGTTTTCAATGATAAATCTGAAAATAAATATAAAAACATGCATTCACACTAACGGGCGTTGATTGAACGATTTCTTATTATTGTGTACATGCATACAAATATGTATATATATATATATATATATATATAACGTTTTCTCGTTACTTCGTCTCGTTAGCATGTTTTCCAATTTAAGTTTAGTATCTTTTCATTTCTAGCGTCAAGTTTCTGGTCGAGCTTGCGAGTATTTCTCTTCCTTCCTTCCATGTTTTTTTTTTTTTTTTTGATTAAAATTTAACCACATCGTATGGCTTCCAATGAGCCACTGTCGGTTGATGGATATAAAATTACATCGGAATTTCTCTGAGCATTGAAATAATCTCTTTTTAGTTACACTTTTACTTTTCGTTTTCTCGAAAAACAACTCGATTAATACATACAACAATTAAAAAAAATTATCCAGAGGGATATTTTATTCGCATTCGATGATTTATTCATTTAGAGTTCGCTACTCGACTTTGAAAGTCAATAGATTGTATGACTTTTCGAAATGTTCAAGATCTAATTCTCTTGTGAATATTCAACGATTTTAAAAGAAATTCAATTATAAAATTATTTGAAACGTGCATATCGAGCAAAGTAAATTTGAAACATTTTATCATATCGAAAAGTAAATGTATGTCTATCTGTCTATCTATCTCTTTAAATAAATATATATATATATATATAAAGTACATTTGATTGAATTAGTGTGTTTGTACATAAACGTGAATTTCTCGTTTTTCATTAAACTAATTACATTAACCGAAACTAATTAATTATATACGACATAATGTCATTTTGGTTACACTTTCCTTTACAACATTTAAACACAATTCCTTCTCTCTATTTTTAATTCCTTTGTCTATTACAATAATCACCTGTCCTTAAAATATATCCCTCTTGTGTTCCAACAGATCCATAAATAATCTTTGTTATCTGGATATTTAATTAAACTCATCAGACTTTAATCTACGAAAACTGTCAGATCCTGCATAGATAAACATCATTTCAGCTCGTTCGTTAGTTGTTGAAAAGTTTGCTGTTATCCATCAATTTCAATTACCTGAAAAAAGTACTACACAACTTTTGACTTGTTTTACGAAGCATATACATTTTATATATATATATATATAAATATATATATATATATATATATATATATATATATATATGTATATAAGGAACTGAAATTTGTGAATAGGACATTTTCGTATAAATCATTTTTAAAATACAAGTTTGCTAGATAAAAATTGTTTTATTTGCCTTCAGAATATGTCTCGTGTAGAATTAAATCAAATAAACTTTAATAATATTAAAATAGTCGCTATAAATAAATTATTTGAGTTTACAAAAATTATATACTTGTTAAATATGATTTAATTTTTTTTAATTTTATTTATATCCTAATATAAAATTAAATTTATATATTCAATATCATGTTTATACAGTGAAATATTTTTACACTTTTAGTATTAACATACTTAATTAAAGTTGTAAGTTTTCAGTTCTAATAAATACAAAGGTTTCATTAAATATTCTATTACATCCGATATAAGAGCTAATTAATAAGATGGTTATTTATTAAATAGAAAATTAAAACTTTTTTTCAATTCCCTGTCAATGTACTCGTTTGAAATCGAAAATGAAATTAATCATTTTTTTTCAATTCACAAATACATTAAGTAATATTTTTGAAAATCAGATATACTCGTCTATTTTATTGTTTTCTATTATTATTATTATTATTATTGTTTCACTAGTACGATTTTTCGCATTCTCTTCGACGTACAATACATCAACAATGTTCAGAGGAATGTAAAATGTAAATTAGTATATTTAGGAAGGAAATTACTTTGAAATGAATTCGAATGATTTATTGTTACATTTGAACGAGGGATATAAATCAACCAACTACTGATACGTTTAGAGAATGAGCTGATGTACAACAACCAAGTAATGTTTGCGAATGTGTTGTTTGATATAAAACGTCTAAAACGAATAATCATATATAAATGATTTATTTTTATTTCAAATTTGTACGTGTGTTTTTCATATTAAATATTTTAATAATTATTCATTAGAACAATAAAAACAACAACATAATATTTGTAAATGTGTTTATACAGTGTGTATTTTCGTTTTTCTTTATTATATATTATTAGATTTCTAAATAACTGATCCGATTAAAAGAAAAAAAAACATCTCATCGTCGAAATTCACGATCGTTCCGAATCGATCTGTGCAATGTCTCGAATGACATTGTTCGCGTGTATGTTTGTTTGTCTTGCCTGTGTATTTTTTTTTTTTTAAAAAAAACTCATCCGTACATTATTCAAACACACACACACAGTGTGTAATTCGAGTTCTCGTCCCGTGCAATGAACGTCTTCTTAACACTACGAATCTTTCTTTTTGTTTTCTGTTATTTTTCTCGCGCCTCTGTGCTGAATTCTTTCGTTTCGTTGTCATAGTCTCTTGAGGTGACACAGCCGGTACGTCGGCGTGTCGAATTTAGTCCCTCGAGTTATGTCCTAGTTCGTATCCGTGTCACGTTTTTATAGCGGGAACATTTCAGTCAGGTGACGGGTATTTTGTTGGGAGTCCGCTCGTATAGTACGTCACACCGACCGTAATGGAGTCACAAACAAACATTTTCTTTTATAATATACATTTTTTCTAAGATATAAAAAAATTAAGCCGCTTCTCGTGTTTTTCTTTCGTCTCGTGTCATTTTCATCGTTACACATTCGTTTGTGTTTTATACATATATATATATATATATATATATATATATATATATATACATGTAATTTTATTGATTACTGAGATTTGTTGGATGTTGTCCAATTTGGTGAAGGTTGTAAAATTTTATGATAAATTAGAACATGGTTGAAGGATTACATTTTCACTGATACTCGTAGGGATTGTACTTTATATTCGTTTAATATTTACATATTCAGTTTTGTTTCAGATATATATATATATATATATATATATATATATATATATATATATATAAAATGTATTATAATTTCCAACATATGTATAGAAGTAAGCAATGATACGATTTGAAATAACAGAGATGAAAAGGAAATATAATTTCAAATAATAATTTGAGTGTGTTTTATATCCATATCAGAGCTAGAAGAGATATTTTTACATTTTGATTCAAAATTTATAACATTTGATTGTTTTGATATTTTTTTTTGTTATCAAAAAAGATTATTAATTATTTATCATTGAATAATATATTTTTATATTATTTTCACATTGAATGAAAATAATACAAAAATATATAGGTAACTATATTACTCAATTATAATATTTGTGTGTTACATGAAGTGTCCATATCAGTTTTAATCAAGGTTAAAATATATTAGTGAAAGTCATAATAAAAATGAAGTTTATTTTATTTTCAACGAGAGATTTTCTATTAAAATTTGTCATTGAATATGCATAAATTATATACTAGTGATGATGTGTGATGTATATATGTATATGTATGTATGTATAAACATTTATATATCTTATCTACAAATATAATAACGTTGAATAAATCATACTAGTTCAATGTAATTTGCATAAATGTTTTATTGAAATGGCAGGGTGAAATTTAATTTCGACACTATATATTTATTCATATATGTATACACAATATATGAACGATTTAATTTGAGTGCATTATTTGCAGGCAGATATGATTGGATCCATGTATTTCATGAAACAATCGTAAAAATATATTTAATTGTACAGAAATGAATAACATACATCGCACTGACCACACATCGTGTTCGTTTTGTACACGAATTGATTATTTATTGAACGCATTACATATGCGAATTGTTTGACCACGATGGTTCCTATTTCATATTGTATTTTAATTTTTAGTTTAAAGCGATTGATGTGCTCTATATGTTTTACTAGTTAAACAAATCGTCTGAATTGAATAAAACGGGTGCGACGAACGAAGAATGTTGTACGATTAGTAGGATGTGGTTTTTATATCTGGATTTCATTGCATTTTCTTTGTCGTGAATGAGTATATATATATAAAAAAGTTGTTTGTATTGCCGATAAAAGAAATAATAAATGATTTTTTTCAATAAATTCTCCTTATTATTGCAGAATCGATGTTATTTATGGCATGAATAAAATTAATGAAGCGATGAAATAAATAATAACTACGACCAAAATGTTTAATGAAATATGTATTGATATTAATAAACGAAACACAGGTGTTTATTATATAAATTCTCTTACATTAATTACGAATCCATTTTACTTGTGAAAAACGATTAAAAGAAAAGAAAATCTTTTTTTTCAAAAAAATATCGACGTTGTTCGTTTTCAGAACTGATAAAATATATTCTCCGAGTGCGAATGTTATTCGGAAATAAAATTTAAATTAGATATGTTAGCAAGTAATTAAATTGCGTTCGTCATCAATTTAAAAATAATATTTAAAAAAAGGAATTATTTTCACGTCAGATCTTCGATTCTATCTATTTATTTCTTGTCATATACGCGTGCATTGGCGTGTATGTGTTTTTTTTTAAACACATAGCAACTATTAATTTATAGATTATCTCCAAAGTGACATATAGTCGTAATAAAAAATTGCTGTTTGCTGAAAAACATCAATTTGGTCGCCTTATCGCAATGCTTTTAAAGCTTCATATACCCTGAAATATTATTTATACGTCACACAAGATAACGATGGTCAATATTATTTCTTCCCTGTGCTTTTTTATTTTATACTGTAACGATAAAAATTGAGTGTAAATTAATTTTTTATAGAGATTGAATGTTTGATAACCATCTTTGTACGAAATTTTGTTTTATGTACATTTTTTTTATGATAGTTAACCCAAATTGTATCGATACTTTATTATATAAAACAGATATTCGTAATATAAATATATTCGAACAATGAACAATTCATATCAACTATTTATATGCTTATTGACGAAGACAAATCTTAATAGCGAGTATTTAATTTTAATGTATTTTAATTGACATTTATTTATCAGTTATTTTATTTTGTATTATATTTTATGTAGTTTTTCCATACGTACATGTAGTAATTTTTAAAATTACAATTTTTCAAACTTTTACGATTTTGTTAAAATTGAAAATCGAAAAAAATAATCTGCAGTTACGATTAAGATTATGTACGCAGTATAATACAAGTTTGCTAAAAGTTCAGAATGTTTATATATATATATATATATTATATATATATATATTGTAAATGAATATTTTTAATGATTTAATTTTCATTTTCAAATTGATAAAACTTATACGAATTATTTTGTTAACAGAAAGAAATCGAAAACTTTACAAATTTTGCCGTAATAGCGCATGTTGCAAATGTGCTAGCTGTTCTAAAAAAGCACATATAAATAGTTCGGTTCATAATTCTTCTGTTCACTTTCGGTTCGAATATAAGTGTGTTAATTTATGACTTTGAAAAAGTAATAATTCGTGTTCTTATAACTATGAAAGTCACGATCCTTGTAAGTTGTTTGCCGAACCGAATCAAACTTTCTTTTATGATTAATATCATTAGGTCTTTAAAGAAAATATACGATTTATTATTTGTTTTATTATCTGTTTGATTTATCAATTTCATATTTTTTTAAAACTTTTGTCATTCTTCACTCATCGATTCAGGTTCTCGTGTTTTATTTTTATTTTTAAAAAATCAATCGATCGTTTATATATACATGTACATGCGTTTATATATAAATATATATAAACGTACACACACATGTTTTCGAATTAATCGACGGCAATAATCATCAAAAAAAAAAAAAACACGACCACGAGTTGGCAATGATATCGATTCGACACAGTTCTTTTTTCCCCTCCGCGACCAACATTCGTACACTGTAGCATGGTCATAGCATCTCGAAAACATTGGCCAATGTATCAAACTTTTGTTGCGGAACGTGCGATATGAAGATTTTTCATTCCTGTTTGACAGTCTCGTGAGACAGGTTTGAAGATGAGAAGAATTATATATCGAACGCCAACTGACATGACGTTACGGACGACTATGCATACCGAAGGTGAACCCACTTTCGAAAGCAATTTTTCTCTTCGTCATATTTATTTGAAAATTTTCCGATCTCGGGCGAAATGAATTTATGAACTAGCGTAGGTCATACAGAAAAAAATTACGTATTGGTTTTGATAACGTTTTATATATATATATATATATATATATATATAACAGATATAATAAATGTTTGTCTTATTTCAATTTCGAAATCGAAGATCGTTTTGTTATATGCCTGTACTCGATGGAAATAATTTAATCAATGTTTATAGACAATAATTAATTAACGAAAATTTATTTGCTGTCGACATAATACATTGAATTTTTCTTCAAAAAAAAAAAAAACGTGCCTCGAATTCGTTTAAGAATATTTTTAAATTTCCGATCGGCTATTATTCCGGTCCATATTAATCGTGTTCCTATCGTACTGTGGATCGAACATGACTGTACATTATAATATTAATAATTGTAATTATGATTATAACAACAACAACAACACGTACAGTGGCTATATGTGTACATACGTGCGCAGTATAGACAATCAATCAATGTACATACATAGCGTCGCATCGATGTTTTCCTTCGTTTCAAGTTTCGCTATGTACATCCATCCGCAACATCCGCAACACCTTGATAAAATCGTCGAATGTATCGCGATATCGTAGCAACAGTCGGTCATC